>JARJHM010000029.1:600000-827465 GCA_033356055.1 Carex pumila
CTTCGAGATAAATACTTCTGTACGTAAGTATTAATATCTTATGAAAAAAAAATGACAGCTGGAATTTTTGGACATTTTGTGCGAGGTTAATTATCACTGTCCATTTTGTTATTAAATTAATAATATGCATATTCGGTGATTAAAATAAATCAAAACACCTCAGCTCAGATTTTAGGGAATTCGAATTTCGCTTCTCAGCATTATTCCATAATTGCGTAACATATTATCTCCACGCATGTTGATGTGGTAATTTTTAACAATACCTGTCGTATGAGAATTGCGTAGAAATTTCAATGCAGTGCGGATAGGGGTGAAAACAGAGCCGGATTATCCGGCGGATATCCGCTCCGTATCCGGATATAATCCGAATCCGAATAATTTAGATTTGGATAATTCCCGGATACGGATTCGGATAATTTTCAGAAATCCATAAAAGATCCGAATACGGATACGGATTCAGATACGGAGTCCTAAACGGAGCGGATATCTGGATTATTCGGATTCGGATAGTTTGACCAGACCCATATAAAAGAGAAATAAATATTTGCTATAGGTGGGATTTTAACCCATGTCCTCCTATCTCAATACCTTTAGACTAAGCTTCAAACCACTACACCACAACATCTTTTGTTACCATACACTTATTTGATAGATATATATATATAGGACGTGGCTACGGTGCTATGGGTAGCTAAGAGGCCTCCATGCTACGGCTCGGATTTCGAGTTTTCAAAATCCGAACCGTTCATCTTGTTCTCCATATTAATATGTGCTTGGAGACCAAATTTTACATTTTTCTAAATTTTTTTTATTATTTATTAAGCCATTTTGAAAACCCTTGATCCAACGGTGGCTTAACCCAACAGTAAAACCAGAAACTACCGTTGGATCAGCGGTTTTCAAAGTGGCTTAATAAATAGTAAAAAAATTCAGAAAAATGTGAAATTTGGTCTCCAAGTACATATTAATGTGGAGAACAAGATGAACGGTTTGGATCGACCGTTATGATTTTAAAAACTCAAAATCCGAGCCGTAGCACGGAGGCCTCTTAGCTATCCATAGCATATTAGCCAAAACCTATATATATATATATATATAGAGAGAGAGATGGGCTATTGTACTTCGCGAAGTAAAGCCAATGTTTTACTTCACGCTATATCTTCATTTCCAAAGTTCAAAACGTCGATCCGGACCGTTGGATATGGTCTCCATATTGAAATGTGCTTGGAAACCAAATTTTTCATTTTTTGGAATTTTTTTACTATTTATTAAGCCACTTTGAAAGTCGCCGATCTGATGGTCCAGAAATTTTTACTGTTTTTTACTGTTCATCCGAATTTTCAGATTTTCAAAGTGGCTTAATAAATAGTAAAAAAATTCCAAGAAATATAAAATTTGGTTTCCAAGTACATTTCAATATGGAGACCATATCCAACGATTCGGATCAACGTTTTGAACTTTGAAAATGAAGATATGGCGCGAAGTAAAACATTAGTTTTACTTCGCGAAGTACAATAGCCCATCTCTCTCACTCTCTCTCTCTCTATATATATATATATTATATGAATAGATTATCTCTCATTTCTTATAATTTCATTAATATTTATATTTAATGTTTTAATTAATATTTGTGTCTTAGAAGTTTATATATCTTAATTATCCAACTATTATTCGTTTTATATCCGTATCCGTAGATTATCCGTTTCGTATCCATATCCGTTTAAGGCGGATTTAGTTTTGAATTTTGATATCCGTTTACTATCCGTATCCGTATTCGTATTCGCTCATTATCCGACGGATACGGATATGGTATCAACATTATTCGCTCCGTTTTCACCCCTAAGTGCGGATCACAAGAATATTCACAATGTAATATTATAACTGTATTCTGCAACAAATACATATACCTAGGCAATCAAATAACAATTAATCATTCACTTTATCCAGTCAAATAAAGTACGTGCTGGAGCAATATACTCTCTAGGGCTGTAAACGAGCTGGCTCGGGTCGAGCTGGGCCTTGGCTCAGCTCGTTAATTCTGGCCCGAGCCTGGACCGAGCGAGCTGGATCTAGGGGCCCCGAGCCAAAAGTCTTGGCTCAGCTTGTGACAAGCTAGCCCGAGCTAGTTCCCGAGCTGACGAGCTAGCTCGCTGGGCTTTATTGAGCTGCTATTATACAAATTCAAAAATAAAAAATAAGAAAGCTCATTCAAAAAATTTACGAAATCGTCCACCAGGCACATCTTCAAGCAATTAAAGTCCATATCCTTTATTCCCAAACCGAAAATACATCAATTTTGCATAATTACGTCTTTGAAAATGGGACTGGACTTAAAATTATACGGGACTAAACCCTAAATCCACTGTAGCTTAACAAGCCGAGCTGGCCCGGTTCGAGTTAACCCCTGGCTTAGCTCGTTTATTTTGGCCCGAGCCTGAGCCGAGCTGGCTCGTTAACAGCTCAGTTCACTACCAAACGAACTGTTAGCAAGCAAGCTAGAGATGAGCCACGAGCGAGTCACGAGCCGCGAGCTTTTTCAACAGCCCTAATACTCTCGATCTGATCTGTTTCCTCTGCATGTGTTTGGCACTTTTAATTTACCATGTGCCACGGTCACCACTTTCTTATTTTTAGATAGAAAGATAAAAAAATTAAAATTTTATTTTATATATATTATTTTAGTAGGTTAAAATGTCTCATTAGTTTTGTATTTCATCATGCTCAATCTGATATTATTATCTCTATTTTTAAAATCTAAATAATCAATCGGAACCGTTCAACGTGATCTTCATACTGAAATGTATTTGGTTAACAAATTTTATAATTTCTTTAATTTTTTTACTAATTGTTTAGAGAGATACAAAATCATCATTTTTGAATGGTCCATATCTTTTTAAAAGCATTGATTGTGTACCTATCTTAAAAAATAGCAAAAAACAATCAAAAAATATAAAATTTTGTATACAAGTACAATCTAATATGAAGATCATATTAAGCAGTTCGTATCAGCGTTGTAAAAAAGGCCTAAACGGACGATTAATCGGCCTTTTAATTGGAAATGGCGGCCAAACCATTACGAATACACTTAACGGAAGACTTTTGGCAGATTTTTCCAATTAATCAGCCGTTTTACTATTTAATCCGCCATTTATTCCCATTTATTTCAATTTATTTCAGAAAAAAAAATTTCACATTGACTTTTTTTTATGTGATAGTGTGTGAAATAAGTTTTATAAATCATGTATTATAGTTTTATTTGTATTTAGACATACATTCAATATTTTTTATATGTGTTTTTTCTTCTTACTTACTTTAAAATTGATTCATTCTTCTTCTATTTATTTATCATATATTTTCTTACTAATTACTGATGTAATTTTTTCAATTAGTATGACATATTAATTTATGAAACTAAGTTGTTATTATAAACTAAATTTAGTGATTTTATGTTGGAATATTTCATTTCTTAATATGTTATTAGTATTTGAAAAAAGTTTAACTCTTGAATTTATTTTTTCATTAAATAAATGTGTTACTGACACATGTAAAGTGCTTATGTGTTAAAAAAATAAGTGTAGTGTCATGTTATAATAATGAAATTAAGTTTATTTAATAAGTTTAATGAGTTAAATAAATTATGATATATATACACAAATTTAATAAAACGTTAAATTGTGCGCATAATTCCAATTAATCGGTCACATACCGATTAATCGCTTGGCAGTACCCCGTCCGTCCGACGACTACATACGGTTATTTACAATATTGGTTTGGATTGATTGTTTAAACTTTGAAAATAGAAATGATGAAATGCAAAAAAAATGAAAAATTTTAACCCTACTCATATTATTTAATAGGGTAAATTTCGCTGGAGGTTACTAAACTTTGTTATTTGTCACGAATTGGTTACTCAAATTTGATTTGTTCCTTTTGAGTCACTCAACTTTGTTATTTGTCCCAATTTCAAGTCTTTCTATACTTTTCCATGCAAAAATTTAACAGAATATTTCTATTCCGTCCAAAAAATTAACGGAATATACTTATTCCCTCCAAAATATTAACGGAATTAGCATATTCCATCCAAAATACTAACGGAATTAGCATATTCCGTTAAAATTTTGGATGGAAAAAATAGAGAGACTTGTTTGGGACAAATAACAAAGTTGAGTGACTCAAAATGGACAAATCAAACTTGAGTGACCAATTCGTGACAAATAACAAAGTTTAGTGACCTCCAGCGAAATTTACCCTATTTAATACTTATAAAGAATCTTTCATTTAAGTTTCAAATCAATAACCTCGAGATAAAAAGTGTTGTTCTTAATTTATTACTAGATTAAAAGTTGGTTGTATCACATGTTATTATTTTAATGATTTCCGTGCTGAAAGTTCTTATTTTTATTGGTAATTTAAATAATTAGTTAGCTAGTAGCTAGCGAGACTCAGCATATAATTCATCCAGTAATAAAAGACAATTTTCTTCCCATAGAAAATCATAAATTAGACATTTAGCTTGATATCAAGTTTATACTAGCGAATAGCCCACACAAAGAATGTCCTCTAGTGTATCAATATCATTTTTATTTTTTTCCTTGATTTCAGAATTTTGTTTTGTTAATATAAATTAATGCTATGTCGTTGTGAATAAATTTTTACCCACACATATACATAAACTTCTAGTATATTGTATGTTTTATCTGTCTATGACATAATGACAGTAATACCTTATTGTGACTTGTAATTTTGTGAGGTTACTCTCCAAATTTATTGGACCACTCCAGACAAATTTGACCTTTTATTTCATATCAAACTTGTAATTTTGTCAGGTTAAATTAGGCAGGAAAGCACAACATGCAGTTAGTGCTGTTTTGAAAAGTTTCCTATAAAAATATAAAATATATTCTGAAAAAATATATATTGTTTTGCATGCAACACAACATACTTTGTTATAATTGCCACAAAGAAACATTGCTTATAGTCCACCCTCAGAGTTTGTTTCTATGTTACAAGTCAATAGCGGTCCCTTTCTTACTTGCCTCTCAGAGTTTCCTATAAGCCATTCAATAACTTAGTCAATGATAATTACCTGGTTCTTACCTCGCTGATAGAATATTCAAATTTTCTCAGTCAAAAGTCCAAAAACATGACACACAGAGTCATATTTCTACTTCTTCTTTTTAAGCTTCCTTAATATCAATATATACCCAACACTCTAACTCAAGTCAGGCAAGCAAATACAAACCCTAACAAGATAACCATGGTGTTTGCCGGAAGCAATGGGCCCAAATTCAGCCCTTTCGGCTTCACCATGCATGTGTTACGTGGCCGGTGGTTCATGTTTTTTGCCGCCATTCTTGTGATGGCGGCAGCCGGTGGGACATACATCTTTGGTATCTATTCCAAAGACATAAAGAAGAACCTTGGGTATGACCAACAAACCCTAAACACTCTTAGCTTCTTCAAGGACCTTGGTGCCAATGTCGGTATTATACCTGGGCTTATTAATGAGGTGTCGCCACCATGGGTTGTACTTATAGTCGGCGCGGGCATGAACCTCGGTGGTTATCTTATGATTTACCTTGCCATAACTGGCCGAACCGCACGTCCCCAAGTCTGGCTCATGTGCCTTTACATATGTATTGGTGCAAACTCACAGTCTTTTGCTAATACCGGCGCACTTGTCACGGCTGTGAAGAATTTCCCAGAGAATCGAGGAGTTGTGCTAGGACTACTCAAAAGTTTTGTCGGCCTGAGTGGTGCAATCTATACACAACTCTACCAAGCACTCTATGGCAGTGACTCCGAGTCTCTTGTTCTCCTCATGGCATGGTTACCTGGTGTCATTTCCATAATTTTTGCTTACACCATACGAATCATACCGTACACCCACCGCGAGGCAGAAACAAAATCCTTCTTTAAGTTCCTTTACATTTCCATAGCCCTTGCAGTGTTCCTCATGATTGCTATTATAGTAGAGAACCAAGTTAATTTCACTCATGCCGAGTTTAGTGTCACCACTACCATAGTCATCCTGCTTGTGTTTTTGCCTATCTATGTAGTCGCTCGAGAAGAGTTGAAAACATATGGGCAAATCACTGCACCAGAGCCTGAAAAAAACATAACAATTGTTACAGTCTCAGATCAACCATCAGAGCCCGAAGCAAACAGCAGAGCAAGCACTGAGACTGAACCGATCTCGAGCTTAGGATGCCTTACTGTTAAGGGTGCATTGAATCCTCCAGCAAGGGGTGAAGATTACACTATCTTTCAAGCACTCTTCAGCATCGACATGATAATTCTCTTCTTAGCTACAATATGCGGTATAGGTGGCACACTAACAGCAGTCGACAACATGGGTCAAATCGGGCAGTCGTTAGGCTACCCTACTAAGAGCATCAACACCTTTGTATCTCTAATCAGCATTTGGAATTATGCTGGCCGTAATTTTTCTGGGTTTGTCTCCGAATACATCCTCGAGAGGTATATCGGAATCTCTTAGAAGCTCTAATTTTCTCAATTTAATTGAATTAATGGCTGCTTTTTAATTAAATTTTCATTATTATTTATTAATCATCACCTTTTAATTTTATTGTAGGTACAAATTCCCTCGTCCACTCATGCTGACTCTCATCCTTCTCCTCTCCTGTGTCGGCCACATCCTTATCGCATTCGGTGTGAACCAAAGCCTCTATGTTGCATCAGTCATCATCGGTTTCTGCTTTGGCGCACAGTGGCCTCTTCTATTCGCCATAATATCAGAGCTATTCGGGCTCAAATACTACTCTACACTATACAACTTTGGTGCCGTAGCAAGTCCGATTGGGTCGTACATACTCAACGTGAGGATCGCCGGCCGTATGTACGACAAAGAAGCCAGAAAGCAAAATCCACCCGGGACAAAAGACTTGACATGTATGGGCGTGCAATGCTTCAAGGAATCATTCATCATTATCACCATAGTGACATTCATCGGCGCTGTGGTGTCTCTAGTATTAGTTTGGCGCACGAGAAATTTTTACAAAGAGGATATTTATGCGAGGTTTAGAGACGGAGCGCCAGTGCAAGTTAACAAAGAGGTGGAAGCCGTGAGCACCAGCTCGGATAAGGTACCAGTCGAGCATGAGAGAACGAAGGAGAAGGAAGGAGTCAATGGAAACAACAACGGCAACAATAATTGATTGACTATAGTACTAGTGTTAAGTTTTGGTTCTTGTCAGTTTGAATTGAAATTTGTGGTATTGAATATTTGAAATCTTCGCTTCTAGAAGATATTTGAAATTATGTCATGCTAGCTCAATGTAGGTAGTTCCTACGTACACTCCTGTTATATAATATATAGGCTACTTAGCTTTGTGGTTTTGCTCGTTCTTCCAGCTTCTAATGAAAAACAGTAATTAATTAATGACCTTTCCTAATTACAGGAGTTAGTCAATATCATGCCCTTCCATATGTGAAATGAAGAATATATCTATAAAGATTCTGGCCTTGAGGGAAATGAGGTAAGTCCCCATATATAAATAAAATTTTATAATTTTATCCATCAAACTTAGTAATTTCTGCATCAACACTTTTGTAAAATTAATAAGATTACACTATATTAAATTATATATCCAATCTCCTCATTCTCAAATTTCTGACTCTGCCACCATAAAGTATTGGCAACAATATTTTTATATTTTCTATATATCTTTCCTTCCCAGATTTTTCTTATAAAATAATTAATAAAATTAACATCTTAGAATTGAAATAAAAAATAAAAAATAAAACTCAAAACTCAAAACTAAATTGAAGTTCAGGCTTGTGGGGCGCAGTTTGAAATTCCAGTCCATGATATATGCTTTAGCCATGTATTCCCAAATTATTAGGCCCAAAATTAGAACTACAGGCTGGACTTCTAAAGTCCAGTTCTTCTTTTATTAGATTTACTTTTTCAATTTTAAATATCAAAATGCCAATTTTCCATAAATATTGGAAACAAATAAAATCAAGTGCTGCCCATACCAAATGGTTGGCATGTTGCATTTTTTAATATTAAAAGAAAAATAGGATACTTGAATCAAGCATCTTGGATCATGTGATTTTTAAATGCAATATTAATTGTAATAATTGTAATTAACATAGAAATGAAATAAAATTTCTAATTTTACAAGCTTATTTAGTTAGCAATGTGATGACTGATTTAGATAACTACCTATATTGAAAAAAAAAAACCCTAAAAACACATAAACTGGTCGATCGATCGAGACCGGATCACGATGCCATGTTCCAAGCCTGGCTAGCTAACCCTTGCATCCGTTCCAAGTTTGATTTTAACCTAAATGTTCCTATTTTTCTTAATCAACAGCTGGGATTTGTAACGTTCTATTTTATTGGAATGAGTATGGAATGGTACTAATTTTGATTAACGAATTAGTTTTAATTATGTTTTGCAATTGAAATGGGTGAATAATTGTTCAGAATAGTCGCTAATTCTCAATTATATTGGATCTCAATATTACCTCAGAAATCATTTAAACGAAATTTGTTTGTAACCTTCTACAAAAAATTCTGTTTTGCAGATTTTTTTTTGTTACATGAAAATCTTAAATATTTTGCATTTTGAAATCTGACTTTGTACTGATTTTTAAATTAATAAATTATCTTATGAAAATTTCAATACAAAAAATTAGCGTGGTCAAGACAAAATCTTGCGGTGATTATCTTAATTTAGCGAATCTAAGGCTTAGTCAAAGATGGCCAAACTACTGCTATAATTTTAAAATTTAAAAATTTTAATTATATGTATAGAAATTTAATTGATTTTTTTTTCTTTTATATAGCCTAGCCACCCTTAAAATGACATATGCTTGATTTGTTGTTCTAACAATAATATTTTTCGTCTATTTAACTAATTTGCAAAATATATAATTATTGAATTTTATGATTTTTTTTTCTATTTTAGAGTTATGCAGGTTCACGCAAATTGGAATTGCAATATGGATTGCTTGAACTGAAAAAATCTTTAAGACATTTATCAAAAATTTAATTTGTAATATTTAAAACTTAGTAAAGTGTGTTTGATGCTGTTTTAACAAGATACAAACGTTGGTAATGTTTGCAAAACGTTATAACAATTTAACTTATAAGAAAACACTGAGAAACAGCTTGATCAAATACAAAGGAATAGAAAACGTTACCATAACGATTTAAAACGTTGTAATGTTTTAATTAAATTTTCAAACCTCAAAATTCCTATTTTTGATCAAGTTTTCACAGAGTGAAACCATTGGTAATGTTTTATAAACGTTGGTAACATTTTGATCAATCTCACAGAAAAAGAAAACCTAAATTCAAATTAAACTAAAACGTTGTAACATTTTATAAAAAATCTGTAACGTTTTAAGTCAAAAAAAATCATTTTGGAGCTGTCTCTATAAATAGGGCTTTGGGCTTCTTCCAAAAGGACTCCTAGCCGACTCTAACTTTCAATACACTTTTTTTCTGTGAGTTCGGTTCCTCCATTTGTTGATTGAGCTTAAAACTTCAATATCTCTCAAACAACCTCAAACCACTTCACTAATCTTAAATTAGATTAGGTTAGAGTGAGATCTTAATTGTTCTTCTTGAGGATCTAAACTTTGAGATTCCGTTCTCTTCTTAAGTTAGCCGTGTGACTTCCCGTTGGTTTGTAAGGGCTCACATGTTCACAAGTTGTAAACCTCTTTTGTTGGGTATAGAAAGGCGCACCTAGAAGAGGTTGCGATGCCCCGGAGACATAGGTCTTTGTTTTGCCGAACTCCGTTATCACCCCACATGTCAAATTTCTCTAAACTCGTCTGTTTACTTTTTAATCACAATGATTTTTCAATTTTAAGCGCATTTAGCATAACATGATTGTAGCCTATTGGTTAAAGCTTTATTTTATGGTTGAGAGGTATTGAGTTCAAATCTAAGGATGCAAACAGATCGGATAGTGGTAAAACCATATATGTATTTTCTTTTATTTTTCGAATACAGATCAGATATTAGACTAATACGAACAGATCGAATATCAGATATTCGTAGATTTATACATAAATATTTTTATAATATATATTAAACTATATGCTATATATCTACTATTCGGATACAAATAATTAAAATTCAAAACCGTATCTGTATTCATATTTGCACAGATATTCACATATCAAATATTCATATCTAATTTTCGAATACAAATCCGAATATGGTCAGATATTATCCGATCCATTTGCACACCCATCCAAATCTCTTTTTTTTTTTATAAAGCTGATAGTGGCTATCAGAAGAGTTACAACATTATAAATATGCCACCTCTATCAAAATTTTCTAGTTCTACCCATGCAGACATATCATATTGCATCTTAGAGTCAACTCCAGAACTAAGTCATGGAAGGAAAAGGAACAAACGGGAGGTGAAATGCGCTCAAACCAGAACTGCCCACAACATTCAAATCTCACTCACCATAATTATACATTTTAATTTTCAGTCACCTCTATCAAAATTTTCTAGTTCTGCCCATGCAGACATATCATATTGCATCTTAGACTCAACTCCAGAACTAAGTCATTGAAGGGAAAGGAACGGACGGGAGGTGAAACGCACTCAGATCAGAGCTGCCCGCGACATTCACTCGCTCCAGATGTGAGGAAATTGAAGAGGAGAGGAAGGAAAACGGTATTGTGCCAAGGGAAACTCCACGTAAAAATTTCGAAATCTATCTTTTTGATTCGGAGTATAGAAAGAGTAAATCAAATCCTTCCCCTTCCGTCCCCTCATAATCACCATAGTGACATTCATGGGCGCTGTGGTGTCTCTGGTATTGGTTTGGCGCACGAGAAAATTTTACAAAGGGGATATTTATGCGAGGTTTAGAGACAGAGTGGTGGTGCTAAGCTAACAAAGAGATGGAAGCCGTGAGCACCAGCAAGGATAAGGTACCAGACTACGTACCAGTGGAGCATGAGAGAACGACGGAGAAGGGAGGAGTCAATAGTCAATGGAAACAACAACAGCAACATTAATTGATTGACTATACTAGTGTTAAGTTCTGGTTCTTGTCAGTTTGAATTGAAATTAATTTGTGGGATTGAAAATTTGAAATCTTCGCTTCTAGAAGATATTTGAAATTATGTTATGTTAGTTCAATGTAGGTAGTTCCTACGTACACTCCTGTTATATAATATATAGGCTATTAATTTTGTCATTTTGCTCGTTCGTCCAGCTTCTAACGAAAGACAGTAATTTTATTAATGACCTTTATTACTAAATTAATATCATGCCTTGCTCGTCAAATGAAGAATATCCATAAAGATTCAGGCCGTGACTCCGTGAGGGAAATGAGGTAAGTTCCCATATATAAATTAAAATATTATTATTTTATCCATTAAACTTTGTAATTTAATTTTAACTGCGTCAATACCTTTATAAAATAAGATTATATATTAAATTATTCAGTCTCCTCACTCTCAATTTTCTCACTCTTCCAGATTGCCACCATAAGGGTTTGCAACAATATTTTTATATTTTCTATATTTCGTTTTTTCCCCCAAATACTTTTAATAAAATTAAAATCTTAGAATTGAAATTTAAAAAGCTTAAAAAAAAAATCAAGACTGAATTGAAGTTCAGGCTTGTGGAGCGCAGTTTGAAAGTCCACTCTATGATGGTTTTTGTTTTTTTTTTTAAAGGTTAGTGGCTTTAAATACCAGCTAATAATTTTATTGATAAAAAACGTATTTACAACAAGTCAAATAACTTTAATTTCTAAATCTAAATTTTTTATTCTCATTAATTTATCTAAACTACTTTCACCATCTAATCCTAATTATTTACACTCCTAAACATCCTAATACATCATTCTCTAACTCTTTCTATGATTAGATTTGTTTTTTATCCTTGTAATTATTTACACTCCATGATGCTTTAGCCATGTACTTATTCCCAAACTATTAGGCCCAAAATTAGAAAACTATATATATATATATATATATATATATATATAGGCTGGACTTCTAAAGTCCAGTTCTTCTTATTTTAGATTTATTTTTTCAATTTTAAATATCAAAATGCCAATTATTAATTTGGGAAAACAAATAAATTCAAGTGCTGCTCATAACGATTGGTCGGTATGCTGCATTTCTTAATAATTTAAAAAAAAAAAAATAGGATGCCCTTGAACCAAGCATCTTGGATCATGGGATTTTTAAATGCAAATCTTAATTGTAATAATTGTACCATAAATTACAGAAATAAAACAAAATTTCTAATTTTACAAGTTTATTAATTTAGCAATGTGACTGATTTATATATATATATATATATATTGAAGAAGAAGAAGAAAGAAGCTAAAAACACATAAACAGGTTGATCAAGATCGAGATTGGATCACGACGCCATGTTTCAGGCCTGGCTAGCTGACCCCCTGCATCCGTTTTAAGTTTGGTTTAAACAAAATGCTTAGTTTTTTCTTGATCAAAAATTTATATTCGTAACGTATTATTATAGTTTAGGGTCGCATCTATGTTCAGTCTGCGTTCGGCTGGATCTCATCGTCCAGCTACTTTTACATTTGTTTAATTTGGATGCGTTTGAATGAATGAGGAATAGTGCTAATTTTGGTTAACGAATTAGTTTTAATTATGTTTTGCAATTGAATGGGTGAATAATTGTTCAAAATAGTCGCTAATTCTCAATGTGGGATCTCAATATATATATATAGGAATATGCTAGCGTGCTATGCATAACATAGAACCCCTTCATGCAACGGCTTGGATTTCGAGTTTTCAAAATCATAATGGTCGATCCGAACTATTCATCTTGTTCTCCGTATTAATATGTATTTGGAGACCAAATTTTACATTTTTTGGAATTTTTTTACTATTTCTTTAGATTTATTGAAAATCGCTGTTTTCAGCAAATCTGTACCATAAAAAAACAGCGATTTTCAAAAAATCTAAAGAAATAGTAAAAAAATTCCAAAAAATATAAAATTTGGTCTCCAAACACATATTAATACGGAGAACAAGATGAACGGTTCGGATCGACCATTAGGATTTTGAAAACTCAAAATCCAAGCCGTTGCATAGAGGGGTTCTATGCTATGCATAGCACGCTAGCATGTTCCTATATATATTTATATATATATAGGTAGGCTAATGTGCATTCGAATGTATATGGTTCGAAGTACTTACAGTCCAAATTTGAAATTTCAAAATCCAAACAGTCGATTCGAACCGTTCATCTTGTTCTTCATATTAATATGTGCTTGGAGACCAAATTTTATATTTTTCTGAATCTTTTTACTATTTATTAAGCCACTTTGAAAATCGCTGGTCCAACGATTTTATTGTTTTGTGCAGTCACCGTTGGATCAACGATTTTGTAAAATACTTAATAAATAGTAAAAAAATTCAGAAAAATATAAAATTTGAACATAGGTTAGAATTAGAATAAAAATATAATATTGAACAAGTCAATTGTTTAACTCTAACTTTATATTTCTAATTGTTATATCTAACTTAATATTTTTATTTATTTATTTGAAACAAAATTGTTAATGAATAGTGTTTAATAAGAAATAAGACTTTGAGAAGTAATGAAACCTCCATTTTATTTGATGTGCAGTTTAGTATTCAAATAAGAAACAAAAAGATACCATATTTGATTTAGACGGAGGTGAAAGAATAATTTTCTATTTTTACCTAATCACTCAATCAGACGATGTAAATGTCCCTTGCATGAGCTCTGGTCCAAAGGGTATCAGACAAATTTCGGATCTCAAGAAAATTAATTGAAAAACATAAATTAGCAAGATGGAAAGAAGGAAAAGAAAACAAAGTTAGAAAGATGATCATTTATAGAAATGTTGAACTACATCCAAGCGGATCATACTAGTAATGATAATATAAGATTTTTTTTCATGTTATATTTAATATTTTTTTTCATTTGTTGTTGTTTCTTTTACTGTTATTTATTATTTATCATTATTTATCTTTCCGTTTTCTTTTTTCATTTGTGTTTTTTATTTTTATTTATATTTTTTTTCTTAATTATGAGTGAAATGTTAATAAAAAAAAAAGTCTTTTCAATTTTTTTTTATAATATTCTCATTGCAATGCACGAATACAATACTAATAATTATATATGAAATTCTCCCTTCATAAAAATAGACTCTTTAATTTACCGTTAATACAATCTCATGTAGCAAAATATTACAAGTTCATCAAACTGGAAAGAAAACCAAATCAGACATTTTAGTATGCTAGAATATACGAAATTTCATCATTATTTATTGGTACTTGAACTCAATATTATAATTTTTGTAAATATGTACATTCTTTGGGAGTGATCATTGATAGTGTTATTTTTCATTTTTTTGTTCAGGAAATGAGGCATCGAAGGAACAATTGAGCGATAATTAATGGAAAATTTGAAATATTATGTATTGATCTAGATCTTTCTTTGTTGTTAAACAACAGAAATAAGCTTTCTTTCTTTTGGATATTTTCAAAATTATTGAGATCTTGGTTCATTAACACAGCACAAAAGATGAAATTATGATTTTTTTTTTTTTACTACATTTTTTTCTTTCATTTTTTTGATTGAAAGTCTATAGGCAATTTTATTGATACAAAGAATTACAAACTAGTTATTACATAAGATGAGACAATGAGACAATGAGTGTCTTTGATATTATGCAGCTATAAACAAACTAAAAATGCACATGGAGTATGTAAATCCTGTGAATACAAATTTGGTCATCCTCGCTTGATTGTAATAATAGAAGCCTAGTAATTGTTTTCTGTGTGTGCATAAATTGTCTTGTTCTTACTGGCACACTACATCATAGAGGCACTGAATCAAATTAGATCGGGAATTAAATCAACCGGATTAGGACAGTTACCACTCAGAAGTTCCAATGAAGACACTGAATTAAACCGGACCAGAAACTGAATCAACCAGACCAGGATAGTCACCACTCAGAGCGAGGTTCCAATAACGAACTGTTAGTGTGGAGAGAAAGAAAACAAAGAGGAGGAGAGGCAAAAAGAGGAGAAGAGGCCGAAAAAGAGGAGGCAAAAAAAGAAAGAACAGCAGCAGCAATAGCAACAACAACAAACAAACAACAACAACAAAAGTACTATAAAAACAAAAAATAATATCTATAAATGACTCGTATCTCGCTCTACCATTGTCAGACAACAAAGAGATGAAGAACCAACGCTCAGAACCTCAAACGACTCTCAAAACAATAGCTTTTTCTTTTTCTTTTGATTTTCGCCTGAATTTCCTCTGGAATATTGCCGCTTAGAGAAAGCGGTGAGCGCCGCTTAAAATCCTACATTTTTTTATAAAAGGCAATTCAATGCTCGTTTCAATAAACTGGAGGTTAATTTACAAGCAAATTAAATCTGTCTCGGTTTAGCAACTACTGAAATATAACAGAGATTAAGATAGCGCAAAACACAAACGCTCTACGTTTAAGCAACCACCAAAACACTGTAATAGTGAGTTAATTAGCATTAAGCCACGCAAAGTAGGGCTAGGGGGTTTAACAGATCCAAACACTGAATCTTAACAAAATTTGGTTTGAAAATCCATTTCTTCATTCAGCTAGAGACCCAGCTGCACGTCCTTCTTCAAGAATTCCATCTACAAATCCTAAGAGTCCAACTGCACTGTTGACTGGTTCAGCTGCAGTGGTATCAGCACCCACAAGCAGGGGTAAAACACTGATAGCAGAAGCCTTGGCACTAGCAACACTTGCGAGAGGCAGACGTCTTTTCTACACTACGCCATTGAAGGCTTTGTCAAATCAGAAACTTTGTGATTTTCAGTGATTGTATACCATACCAGTTCCATTCTTCATTTTTTTTTTTCTTTTTCTATTTGTTCTTTGCTTAAAAAAGAAGTGGGTAAATTTTTACATGAAATCACTTTACCCTTAATCTGGTTATGATTAAACTTTGGTTTATGTAGTTTTAGTCATGGAACTAGAACTTCAACCAGAGTGAGGCTAGAACTTTAGTTTATGTAGTTGTACTATTTTTTAGATAAGTAGAAATCCACTGTTTTGGATGGTTTTTTTTTACTATTACTAATGTTCAGTTAAGAAGCTAATTATTTGAAATAAAATAAAAGTTTACTATCCTTGTGCAATTTGAATTTGAGATGGCGATTGACTCAATTTGGATGAATATAAAGTTAAGAGACAAAAATCAGATTAATTTAATCAAAGTTCAATGACAGAAACAGACAGTGGTTAAGGTTGAGTCACCTCATGCAAAAATTTATCCAAAAAAAATATCTATATGTAAGTTTGTCCCCGGAAACTTTTGAGTTATGAATAATTAGGTATTGACTCTATGTTCCCTCGAATACAGGAGGACATTCGGCGATCATAATGTTGGGCTTGTGACTGGAGATTGTGCCATCAATATAGAGACCCCAATTTTAATAATGACAACTGAGATCTTGCGCAACATGCTTTACCAGAGGTAGATTTGAAAGATAATTTCACTTCAATGTTTGATTTATAAATGATAATCTATGTACATTATGTGACTGTAACTATAGTTACCAGTACCAGAATATTGATACTGGTACATATTGTCCCCCGTGGTTACTTTTGATTAGTAGACTGTGACTCCATGTAATTTTGAATAAGCTGTTAATTTATTTTATTTAAATGCAGTGTTGGAGTGACTTCTTCTGATGGGAGACTATTTCCTGTAGATGCAATTGTCTTGGATGAAGTCCATAATCTCAGCGACATATCCCGTGGTGCTGTTTGGGAAGAAATTGTATGTTCTACTCCTTTTTATATGCTTAGGCTTCATGAATAGTTGACTGTCTCAATTTTATTTATTGTACAATTAATTGTTCAGGTAATATATTGTCCAAAAGAAGTACAGCTTATTTGTCTGTCAGCAATTGTCGCAAATTCCAATGAGCTGGCAGGTTGGATAGGACAGGTAATATCATATCCCTCATTTTTATAAGTTTTCTTTTAGCGATGGCTTAATACATGAAGAGCTTGCCCCATCTTTACATTTTTAGAGATATATACATAAATTACAGTGGTAGTCAATGATGAATTTTCTCATGCTTGTCTATATGCATTATTTGAACCTATTTCAGATCCATGGCACAACAGAGCTGATAACATCAAGCAAACGGCCGGTCCCACTTACTTGGTACTTCTCTAGGAAAGATGGTCTATTACGGCACTTCTCTATTTGCGACGCTCACACGTCAGATCCTATTTATTTTCCTCTTTTTATATGCTTTTAATCGAAGACTACTATTTCAGATTTCCATACTGGATTGGTCATACCCAGCACTGACATGGACAGAAATATCAGTCGGAATATTATTGTTCAAACAGCCTTTCAGTCCTTTTTTCTCTTTTTTTTTGTACGCTTCCATTTTAGTCAATTAAACCCGAGAATAATTTAGGCCAAGTTCAAAATTTCATTGCAAAAATGTTTGTATAATTGACACAACTAAGTAAATCAGAAAACTGAAATATTCAAATCGAGGCAGGAAAGTAGGAAGGGTGCTGCTCGGACTGAGCCATCCTAAGTCATTTATTTTGAAACCCAAAAGGGGTATTGAATTAGTTGACCATAGGTTAGTTGCCCGATTGGGGTTATTTTGGCATTTGCTATGGTATATACCAGTTCAATTACTTAACACAATCTTAGTGCAATTATCAGCCTTCAGAAATTTCTAAATTGTAACTGTTCTTGAATATAAAATATAACTGATTTCAGGTTCCTCAGATAAGAGACACCTTGTCACAGTTACAGAGAAAGGACATGCTTCCTGCTATCTGGTTTGTTTTCAGCCGCACAGGCTGTGATGCGGCTGTACAGTTTGTTTCACCTCTTAATAACCCGAACCGACAAGGTGTGGGCCCTACGTGGGGCCTTCTATCATCAGAACCTCCCCAATGTTACCAACCTCCTCGCCACTTGTAAACTATTTACTACAAATGCAATGTTGTTAATTTCAAATTCATATTTTGTTACTATGTGTTATGTAAATTTTGCTATAGTGTGGTTTTTTTGTAAATGAATATGTTATGTTATTAAATTGCGTTGTCTTTTGTTTACGTTGTCTACGTTATTTGCATGATATTTTATTTAATGTCAATGAATGTCGTATAGTAATATATATGGCTAGCAAAAATATGGAGGCTAGTCCAGATACAAGCAAAATCATTCTAAAAATTTTACGCCAATACCGACTGTCTTTAGGACCTACAGTGACTGTTTTAAAAACAATCAGAGTGTAGGGTACCTACAGTGACTGTTTTTAAAAAACAGTCAATGTACGATAGCTACACTGACTTTTTTAAAAACAGTCACAGTAGGTACCCTATACTGACTGTTTCTTAACAGTCACTATAAGGCAATCTTCATTGGCGCCAGCTTTACTGATGCCGCTATAATAGTCGGTGTAGAAGTATTTGAAAAGTCAAGTGAATGGGTTTTTTGTACTAGTGAGCTCCCTGATACAACACGATTTGGTTGTCAGTTGGATTCCACATTTGAAGGGATATAGCATTAATGTTAGTAGGGAGCCAAGCAACAACTACTTCGATTCTTTTATCCATATGTCATACCCAATATTCAAAAACAGAAATAATCAGTAAATTGATCTAATTGTTTTGGTGGAACAGGATTGAAAGCAACACTCGTTTCTATACTTTCATATGGTCCAACATACTGCACTTAAGATAACTAAGAATCCTTTTTATTCCACTATACTAAATTGAGTCCAAAAATCAAAGATATCAGTGATGGTTGCCCATGTATCAAAACCTATCTCGAAGCCAAAGAAATATTCTAATTTTTGGAGGGATAGGCATTAGGCAGTTCCCAAACTACAGAAAATCATTGGAATTTATACACCTAACATTTAATATCTTATAATCTAACAGTAAACAAACCTGAAGGGTCCCATCTCCATGCAATTCCATCTGTATTATGTGTAAAACTAGAGGAACTGATTAGTTGTAAAATCTCATTCCATTTCGAAAGGAGAATTCCAGAAAGGGAACTTCTAAAATACACTACTGATCCTTGTGAGTGAATGACTTCAGCAATGGAAACATTTTTAGTTGAAAAGTAGAGAAATATTCATTTTCTGAAAATTGAGAATACCTAGGCCAAATGATTTTTTTTTACTACATAACTATATAAGAAAAATAAGGTCATTACTAATTCATTGTTACTTGTATCAAGTTTTTTATTTGAATCCATAATTTGTATAGATTTGATCCAATACTTGAAAATTTTGCCTCCGCCCCTTGTTATTATTGTAAAAGATAACTTGAACTGTTCAGCAGTACCGACCAATACCTGTGGAATTTTTTTTGAGATATTATGATAATCTTTCTTTATATAAAAAAGCAAAGAAGGAACCATTTTGCGGTTGACGCGATCCGAATCGGATACACTTACTGATAAATAAAGGGATAATTTTTTAGATACCCTTAAGACATCTCCAATTTCTTATTTACCCCTCTAGCCTTCAATTTATCTTATTTATCCATCAACTATTACAATAGTTTCTTATTTATCCATCACTTAACTAATTATAAATTATCTCTAATTAAATTATAAAAAAGCTTGATTAAACTTTGATTAAAGAATAAAAGACAAAATTGTCCTTTTTCACTTTCCTTTGCACATCTATGCTGAGAAAAATAAAAGAAGATCTTTTACCGCCTCATATATGTTTTTCCGTGTATCAGATCCGTTTTTAATTTAACTCAGCTCGGAGATATGCACTCAAATCCTTCTCTCTACATCTCCGGTCACTCTCTCTCAAGTCTCAATTGGAGCACTAGTGGAGCGACGACCATGGCTAAATCTATCTTTTTCCCCTTCCACTATCTTCTAAATCGGACCTCTCCCCAGTCTGAAACTTGCTGCTTCGCTTTCCATCAACTCAACTCTTCAAGCTCAAAAGGTGAGATCACCTCTATCCATTACAAAAGTTAGGACCATCTCTCCATTAATGAAGTAAAGCAGCTGTTTGATCAATTATAGTTCAAGTGTGGCAGTTGAAACTGAAGCGAAGAGTTGGAGACTTGTACTAAGAAGAGCAAGCATTAGTTTTAGACCCTTTCTTTAGTAAGATTTGCTTATTTTTGTAAAATTGGAAGGAAACATGATAAAAGATTCAATCTGAAGACCTCTTTTACTCACATAAACTCCTTCTAAGACTGAAATTAACAGCTTCAGGCCTTCTTAGTATAGCTGGAGGTAGAATGAATGAGACATCTATGAAGAGCATATGAATTTAAAATAAAGAACTCAATTGAGTATATTTCAAGTAAGAACCAACAACGAATGGATGGATGTCAAAGATCCACAGAGATGCTTTGGTCTTGATCAGTAATAAATACAGTGAAAACTGCAATTGTTAAAGATCCACAGAGATGCTTTAGTCTTGATCAGTAATAAATACAATGAAAACTGCAATTAGCAAGAGTAGTATATTGTAAAAAACAATGAAAAGGGAATCCAGACAAATTTTGATCTCCTGTAAGAACACATAATCGGTTCGTGTAACAAATCACACAATGCAGAAAAGGGCAATTTTGTCTTTTATTCTTTTATCAAAGTTTAATCAAGCTTTCTTACAATTTAATTAGAGATAATTTACAATTAGTTAATTGATAGATAAATAAGAAACTATTAATCATAAGAGTTGATGAATAAATAAGATAAATTGAAAATGTGTTGAAAGGTATCTAGAAAACTTATCCCATAAGTAAACATTATAAGTACTACTATGTCAGTTGTCACGGGTCGTTTGGACCAAATTATTTGGGCCTGTATTACAAGTGCATGTGATATTGTGATTTGACAACCATTTTTATTAATAACCTCTAAAAAAAAAGTTAATTTAAAAATAATTCTGCATGGGTTTTGTTTTCATAAATGCCTCGGCCGTTGGGTTCACGGGGGTTCAAAAAAGCCATCAGACCGCCTCTTGCAGAGGTGGACCACACCCCTATAGGGGCGGACCACACCTCTAGCAGATCGTCCGGACTAGAGGCGGTCCACTAAGGACTAGACCACCTATGGTCCGAGCGGTCCTCCTTTTTTTTTTAGAGAATCTTAATAATTTTATGAAGAAAATAAATGTTGCCCTTGAATGCAACTAGGTTAGATGGATCAGAGTAAAAATTAAACAGGACCTATCAGTATTAATTAAAAAAAAATCTTAGAAATGGATTATTTAAATTTTCATTGGTAGATCTCTTTCGTTGTAATTATCGGGCTCGGCCAACCTTATTTTCAAATTAAGTTGATCTCATCTTTACAAATAGCACGAGTATAACATGCGATCTATTTGACAAACATATGCATAATCTTGTGTTATTTGTTAATTTGAACCAGACATAAAACATATCAAGAAATTAAGCTATCATTCTACAATAGAAAAAAAAAGGGCTTGTTACTTCTTGTAGTCTAACATTTGATTAAATGACTCTCAAAAATATTGTAAGGTACCTTACACTTTAATTTTGATCAAGTAATGAAAAAACTAATTTATTTAAAAAAAAATTATCTAGTACATGATTCACAAATAGTAATGTACTTCCAAAATTTTTTCAGAATAAAGATACTTTTTTTAGAAGAACAAATAATTGTCCTTTAAATTAGTGTTGTAAAAAGCGACTGGTTAGACTGATTAACCGGCTGATAATTAGTCACTGGCGGCAATCAAACTATCACGGATTTTCCTGACTAATCGGCCGATTATTTATGATTATGACCGATTATTCCCGATTAATCGCTTGGCATTACCAGTCTGTCCAACAAGCGCATACCATTATTACAACTTAAACTTCAAATAACAAAAATGAGTTTATATATATATATATGTAGAGAGAGAGAGAGAGAGAGAGAGAGATAGGTTAATGTGCTTCCATAAGCACTTGGTCCGAAGTGCTGCCACCCCATTTTTGTTTTTTCAAAATCCAAACAATCGATCCAAACCGTTCATCTTGTTCTCCATATTAATATCTACTTGGAGACCAAATTTTACATTTTTTGGATTTTTTTTGCTACTAATTAAGCCACTTTGAAAATCGCTAATCCAACGGTGAACCCCTGATTTTACTATTTGGCAAACCACCGTTGAATCAGTGATTTTCAAAGTGGCTTAATAAATAGCAAAAAAATTCTAAAAAATGTAAAATTTGGTCTCCAAGCAGATATTAATATGGAGAACAAGATGAACAGTTCGGATCGACTGTTTGGATTTTGAAAAATCAAAAATGGGGTGGTAGCACTTCAGGCCAAGTGCAGATAGGCTAATGTGCATTCGAATGTATATGGTCCGAAGTGCTTACGGTCCAAATTTGAAATTTCAAAATCCAAACGGTCGATCTGAACCGTTCATCTTGTTCTCCATATTAATATGTGCTTGGAGGCCAAATTTTACATTTTTCTGAATTTTTTTACTATTTATTAAGCCACTTTGAAAATCGCTGATCCAACGGTTTTACTGTTTTGTGCGGCCACCGTTGGATCAATGATTTTGTAAAATACTTAATAAATAGTAAAAAAAATTAGAAAAATGTAAAATTTGGTCTCCAAACACATATTAATATGAAGAACAAAATGAACGGTTCGGATCGACCATTTGGATTTTGAAATTTCAAATTTGGACCGTAAGCACTTCGGACCATATACATTTGAATGCACATTAGCCTATATATATATATGAATATGCTAGCATGCTATGCATAGCATAGAACCCTTCCGTGCAATGGCTCGGATTTCGAGTTTTCAAAATCCTAACGGTCGATCCGAACCATTCATCTTGTTCTCCATATTAATATATGTTTGGAGACCAAATTTTATAGTTTTTGAAATTTTTTTACTATTTTTTTAGATTTATTGAAAAATCACTGTTTTCAGCAAATCTGGACCATAACAAAAACAGAGATTTTCAATAAATCTAAAAAAATTTCAAAAAAATGTAAAATTTGGTCTCCAAACACATATTAATATGGAGAACAAGATGAACAGTTCAAATCGACTGTTAGGGCTTTGAAAACTCGAAATCCGAACCGTTGCACGGAGAGGTTCTATGCTATGCATAGCATAGCACGCTAGCATGTTCCTACACACACATACACGTATTATATATACCATTATTACAACTTAAACTTAAACTTCATTATATATACATATATGTATATATATACATATATTACATTATATATGTATATATATTACATTATATATTACATTATATGTATATATATGCATATATTATATAAAAAAAAATCCAAACAACGTTTATAAACAAAATACCGATCATTGTATACCTACCGAAAACTTAAACTAAATTTTTGACACACTAAACGATATTTTTTTTTAATTCTGATGCTTTCGATACCTAGAGGTAACCCCTAGGGTGATATTTGAATCCGTCTCGTCCCCCCTTTTTCCGAAAAGTGATCATACGCGCAAATCCGACTTTCCTAGCCAAAGTTATGGTTGTTAAAAGCTTTTTCAAAAACCGAACTTTGGAAATTCATAACTAATTGTAGAAAAATCCAAATAAATTGAAATTTGTATCAATTATGTGTATTTTGGTTCCTCTATCAGTCCAAACTTGCTGATTTACCAGAAGATGTCAAATTTAATGTTTTTAGTGCTTGGCTGCTGAGTTTGGGCTTGGTATCATACCAGATATCAGTCTAGGGTGCATTGTGCATGGACAGAGATCTAATTTGAGATTTTAATATATTTTAGTAGCTCTAAACTACTGTTTTAGTACCATAAATAAATAGAAGAATATCAACAAGCTATTAGATGTTGAAATTTTTTGAATCAATGCCAAGTTCTTAATTAGTGTTATCTTTAAATTTGTGATATCCAACTGACAAATTAAATCAAAGTTATAAAGAGTTACGACATTACTTCAAAATATTAAGATTTCTAAAAAAAATAAAAAAAGTACCACCCGGACTGCATAACTATATAAGAAAAATAAGATCATTACTAATTAACTGTTACTTGTATCAAGTTTTTTATTTGAATTCATAATTTGTATAAATTTAATCCAATACTTGGAAATTTTGCCTCCGCCCCTTGTTATTACTGTAAAAGATAACTTCAGTTGTTCAGCAGTACCGACCAATACGGCAATACCTGTGGAATTTTTTTTGAGATATTATGATAATCTTTCTTTATATAAAAAAGCAAAGAGGGAACCATTCCGCGGTTGACGCGATCCGAGTCGGATACACTTACATAAATAAACATTATATAACTACTACTTTGTCAGTTGTCACGGGTCGTTTGCACCAATCCTATTGAAATCGCATCCTCTGAGATATCTCATATTTTGCGTGACTTTTTGGAGAATCTCAACCGTTCAAATACATTCTACACGACTCTCAAAGCTGAAATAATACTGGCCCCCGCTCTATCTCCGAATAATAACCGGACACGTTGGTCACGTAAAATATGGGATACCTCAGAGGATATGCACTCAATCCTATTTGGACCCGTGTTACTAAGTGCATGTGATATGACAACGACATCATAAACAAACAACGGATGGGGCCCAACTCATAGTATCATTTCGCTATGAAATTGGCAATGTTTCTCAAATATATATTTTTTTAATTGGATTTTTCCATGGTGTTCTTCTTTTTGTGATTATAGAAACTAATAAGGATAAATACATAATTAAAATATGAAAGGTCAATTATGATGCTGTTTTTAAAAAAAACACAATATAGGGAGACTCTTTATATTTAATATTTTATTTTGTATTCTACTTTACTTTAGTATATTATTATATATGGGAAAAATTATTTTATTTTACTTCATTTAAACTCTTTTATGACAAGTAGAAGTTAATGTCGATACCGGAATAAAAGCACAATTACTCAATATTAAGAAATGAAGAATGTAAATAAATGAAAGAATGAAATACATCAATCAGCTTATTTTGGGAAATTTTGCGAAGGTACACCTTATACATTAGTATTAACCTCATAGTTATACACTTTCACAGAAATGAAAATGAAGAATCAATTGAAGTCAATTTTCTCTGATCATATAAAAATGTATACTGTATACCTCCATATACCAGTAAAAAAAAAAAAAAAAAACAATACAACATGCCCCTTCAGCTCAATTATTCTCACCTTATCTCGGATTTCTCATCCAATTTCTCCTCCTCCACAGCAGAATCAACCTTCTCAGACTCCAACCCATCTCTAAATTTGGCGTATATATCCCCACTATAGAACTCCTTTGTTCGCCATGACAGCACCAGCATCACCAGTGCCGAGGCCACCGTCACAGCCGTAATAATCAAGAATGAGCTCTTGTAACACTGCACGCCAATGCACGTCAGCGCTTTTGCTGACGACCCGGCCCGATTCAGGTTCTGCCTTTTGGCTTCCCGGTCATACAAACGCCCTGCAACCCGCACATTTAAAATGTACGATCCCACTGGGCTTGCCATGCCACCGAAATTGTACAGAGTTGAGTAGTACTTCAACCCAAATAATTCAGAAATTATGCCAAGGATCAACGGCATTGCAGCTCCGAAACAGAACCCGATAACCACCGAGGCAATGTAGAGACAACCGGGTACACCGTATGCAATTAATAAATGACCGATACAAGAAATTAACAGTATGACAGCAAAGAGGGTGGGGCGTGGTAGTTTGTATTTTGAGAGCAATATTTCTGAGCCGAAACCGGAAGCGACACGACCAGCATAGTTCCATATGCTGATCAGAGAGACTAATGTAGCAGTGCTCATTTGCGGGTAACCGAGTGATTCACCGATCTGACCCATATTGTCAATGGCAGTAAGCGTGCCTCCTACACCAAAGACGGTTGCAATGAAGAGAATAATCATGTCGATGCTCACCAAGGCTTGTAGGATTGTGTAATCCTCACCATGTTTTGGTGCTTTGAATGTTTTAACAATTTTTGGTAATAAGCCACCTTTTGTTTCAATTGAAGAACTATCAGACGTGGTTAATTCTTTGGTGGTATGATTGGTATCTGAAATTGGTACCATTGGGTATTGTGGGTTATTTTGGGGCAATTGGGATTTTTTTCTGTAGGATTTGATTTCTTCTCTGATTACAACAGCAAGGGGAGAAAAGAGGAGAAACAGCACCACGGCCGCACTCACTCCATACTCGACATGATTAAAGGTGAATCTCTTTTGGAGAATAATGGCAACCATGAGATATATAGCAAGTGCTAGTGAGAGATACAAAATTGAACAAAATGTTTTCATCTCATTGTCAGACCGAGCGGGTTTGATGATCCGAATTGTTCTGAGAAAAACTACAGAAATAGCGGCCGGGAGCCACGCAATGAGCAACACAAGCGCTTTTGAATTGGTACCGTAAAATGCGAGATACAATTGAGTGAATATGGCACCACTTAAACCTACAAAACCCTTAAGTAGCCCAAGAACCACCCCACGGCTCTCAGGGAAGTTCTTCACACAAGTAACCAACGCACCGGTATTCGCAAATGCTTGCGAATTGGCACCAAGGGCAATGTAAAGGCACATTTGCCAGACATGGGGCCGGGACACCTTACCAGTGAGGGACAAATATATCATAAAATAACCAACGAAATTCATGACAGAGCCAATTGCAAGCACGGCCCACGTAGGAGTGACCTCGGCAATAAGGCCGGCATGGATACCAACATTGGCACCAAGGTCTTTGAAAAAACCGATTGTGTTGAGGGTTTGTTGATCGTAACCAAGTGTGGTTTTGATGTCTTTGGAGTAGACGGCGAAGATGTAGGTGGCGCCGGCAGCCGACATTATAAGGAAGGATGCATAGGCCATGAACCACCGGCCCCGGAGGGTTTCTAGAGCTAGACCCATTGGCCCTTCAGAGACTGCCATTTCCTCTCTGTCTATATCTCTTGGTGAGTGTGTGTATATCAGGATCTGTAGAGATGGGGAGAAGGGGATAGCTTCAACCGGGCAGAGCAGGTACAGAGCAGAGGTCTTATTTTATGGCTATGGGTTTGTTTTGTTCTATTCAGCCAAATTTTTATTAGATGGAACAAGTTTTGACGGTAGTTGACGATTATTGCGGAGAGTGTGTGTCCTCTGAGATATCTCATATTTTGCATGACCGACGTGTCCGGTGCCTATTCCGGGGTGACGTAGGGGGGAGTATTATTTGAGCTTTGAGAATCGTGCAGAACGTATTGCAACGGTTGAGATTTTCCAAAAAGTAACGCAAAATATGAGATATCTCAGAGGATGCGAATTCTATTCGGGATCCCTTCAGTATCGGATTCAGTACAATATTTCCAGGTTAAAAGTTATACGGTACCTATTTAGATGTGGGAATTTGCTTTAAGATTTGTTCCATATTAGAACTAACGACTCGTATGTCATTGTAGTCGGTCTGGGTATTGTACTGGATCTGAGTGGGGTTGACGATAGGATTGAATGATTAGTTGTTTTACTCTCCATTTATTTTTAAATGGAGATGTCAATTTTTTGTGGTTCTCTGTTTAATGTAGTTTTACTTAATTCTAATTTTAGTAATGTTGTGGAAGGGATGAACCAAAATATTTTTCTTTATTAAAAAGATACTTCAGAGAGAAACATATGCTCGCCTCCCAAAATTAGCGATGCTGGAACAAAAATATTTGGTTTCAAATTTAGCAATGTCTTTAAATTATGAGTGCAATTATCTTTTTTTAAGATAAAGATAAAGATAAAGATAAACTTAGATTTTTATTTTAAGTATTAAAAAAATATTTCAATTGATTAGATATGAGCTCCGAGATTGTCTACATAAAGACAATAAATGCATGTATTGATGGGTTTATGGAAGGGAGATAAAATGCTTCATGTAATTTGTAACTCTACAATATGTTTAAAGCGTGAGCAATAAGAGATAAATATTTTAAATTTTCGATAATTTCCTGTATATAAACATTTGAGCGTTTTTCATAAATGATTCATATCCCAAAGAAAGTCAATATTATTTAAGGGGAATTTTTTGTATAATCTGAAAATTTTCTATTTTTTCATTCTAAAATTCTTAACATCATACTTATCTTTCTAAATTTCAAAAACTCACAAATTGAGTTTTTTTTTTTTCTAGTAAACTCATTTTAAATTTAGAAAGTTTATATTTTATCATTTACTAAAAATAACAAAACAAAAAAAAATGTAGCATACGTAAGAGAAATATTTGATTTTTAATTGATCGGTTAGTGAGAGAGATCAAATGAAAAATTTCTCTACTTATGACACATATACCATGTTAATTATACATATATTTGTGTGGGCTTTACAAATAAAAAAAAATTATTTGTCCTCACAAAACAATTAATTAGGAAACTTAACATTTCTCTCGTACTGACTATATGTATTGTTTTTTTAATAAATGATAAAATATGAACTTTATGATTTAAAGTAAAATTTAAAACAATAAATTTAATAAAAAAAAATTTGGAAATTTAGGAGAATAAATATGATATTATAAAATTGAGTGATGCTTCTATGGATCAAAGGACCTATTTGTAAAATGAACATATTTTTATTTTCAAAGTTCAAACAGTCGATCTGAACCGTTCATCTTGTTCTCCATATTAATATGTGCTTGGAGACCAAATTTTACATTTTTCTGAATTTTTTTACTATTTATTAAGATGGGTACAAAAAATATCAAATTCAAACCATTGAATTTTGTACCCATCTTAATAAATAGTAAGAAAATTCAGAAAAATGTAAAATTTAGTCTCCAAGCACATATTAATATGGAGACCAAGATGAACGGTTCGGATTGACTGTTTGAACTTTGAAAATAAAAATATGTTCATTTTACAAATAGGTCCTTTGGTCCATAGAAACCTTTGCCTATAAAATTTAGGAGGGATACGTAATTCGAAGCTTTTGAAGAGTATATATGAAATTCTTCATTATTTTAACAACTCGAGTAAAACAGAGATTGGAGAGAAAACAGCTCCGCAACATTATCCATCTAATTCTTCTCGTATGGATCAAATTATCCTTAACGACTTATATCAGAATAAATCGTTAATTTGACCAGTGTTGTGATAAACGAACACTAATTAATCAGTCAATTAGTTGTTAGCGGTGATTAAACTGTTATGGATTTTTTTAACTAATTAGCTGACTATTTCCGATTAATCGTTTGATTGCACTCTATCCGTCCGACAACCACATACTGTTATTTAATTACAACACTGAATTTGACTAGAAAAAATAGAATGAGATTATCATTTTAGCTAAAATAGTCTGATATGTAACAATTATACTAAGAGTAATTTTCTATATATCCTTTGTAATTTTTGCAGTTTCTTATTTATCTCAAAAGACTTAAATTTATCTAATTTGTTTCTCACTCTTGCAGCTTTATTTTATTTACCTCTCATATAATATAACTAATCTCATATTAATTATAACTAATTATTAAAAAACTTTAGCTTACTTGTAATTAAGAATTACAAAGTTAAAATTATGCACTTGATGCTAACACGATAATTTTAACCGTGCAATTTTTACTAAAGAAAGTTTTGAGATTTGATGTACATCAGACGAAGACTGAAGAATTCAGCGCCTATATTCAATTAGGTATTTGATGCTGAAATTTCCTTAACTATTTTATGTTTTATTTTTTGTAGTTGTATATTTAAATAGGAAAATACACATTTTATTTTTAAAAAATAAATGGTATTAATAAACAAATCACAGAAAGTAAATGAGAAAATTTTGTAAGAGTTGAGTGATAAATAAGATAGATTTAAGTCTCTCGAAATAAATAAGAAATTGTTAGGAATGAAAGTGAAGTGGATAATATAAGATTTGTATTCAAAAAATTAAATAAAAATATCTAATATTCAAATATCCATATGGATATGGATACTGATATGGATTTACATTTTAATTATCCATATCCGAATAGTAAATATACTATATAGAGTTTAATATCTATTATAAATAAATAGTAATTCATCTTATTATTAGATAAATATTATTAAGCTAATTATATTTTTAATAAATATTCGATCTGATCCATATCTTTATTTGTATTTGTCTAATATATGATTAATATTTATATCCCGAAAATAAAAATAGAAAAACAGATATATAAATATGATTTTACCACTATTGGCTCCGTATCTGATCATTTTTCACACTTGAAAACTGCACAAAAAAATTATCTTCTTTCTTGAATTCACATCCCCTCAGGTTACCTTACTGAGTACAATTGTGATTGTTATTTTAGATTTTTTATGAAAAACATTATTATTACTGATGCTGCTGCAGCAACTCCTACTAGTGCTATTGCTGCTACTGTTGTGGTTGTTGTCAACTACGACCACTACATACTACGACCACCACCATTACTACTATTTATCACTACTACGATGACTACGACTACCATCACCACTACTACCACTACAATGTAGAAGCAAATGCTGAAATATTATTTGGATAGTCACAGCAATCAAATGTCCCTTTTTTAGAAAGAGGTTTTTCAGCTTAGTAGGCTAGGGAAAGTAGTCTCATATATACCTAGGCAGTGGGCAATGTAGCAATATGAAATATTGGAAGGACATACATACGGCACCAAAAATGCTCCTAGGCTACCTGTTACTCTCGCCTTTTTAATATGTGCAATCACCCTGACATTTTGTTAAAGGATATGAGAAAGACACAAGCGGGAGAGGAGGCCGGGTTGATACATGTTCAATAGACAAATAAATGGAGTTACTACATTAGTGGTCTTCAATTTTCAATTTTAGAGTCCATATTTCTTGTACACAGCCTCATGAGGACATTTTTTTTTTTATTAAAATTTAAGAGTCAAGTTTCTAGATTTCATTAAAAAAGACACCAGAAGTGTCAAGTCCAATTACAAAATAAAAAACGAAATAAGAAAATCATAAAACAATAATCAAAAGAAGTAAGGATAAAAGAACAAAAAACTAAAGAAGCCCTCCATACCAGTACCAGTATCAATATGTGAGGTTTACTATGCCTGAAACCAACTCGCCATCTCTGACAGTATCTCCTGCGTTGTTTGTGTTACCATTTGGTGATGCTCATTAAATGTCCTGTTGCATCTTTCCCTCCACAATACAAACACTGTAGCAATCTGCACTTGCCTAGCTTTGTTGGATTTGGATGTTAACATAGCTTGCTTGTAATGTCCATTTCTAAAGTACTGACACTGCTCCAATTCAGGAATATAGCCTCATGATGACATAGTATGGAGATGTGGCAAATTTGAACTACCACCACTACCATCACTACTATTGTAATTGTGTTTTATTGTTGTTGTTATTGTTATTATTATTATTATTATTATTGTTATTTTTATTCTTATTATTATTATTATTATTATTATTATTATTATTATTATTATTATTATTATTATTATTATTATTATTATTATTATTATATTTTTGTTACATATAATATTTTTGTCAATAAAATTTGAGTATAAATTTAAAGTATCTTAATTGGACTAAGGATTAAATGAAAACATTGAAGGAAATCCGACCAATTTCGGATCCAAACATAAATTCCGCATGCTTAAACTCTGTCTCCATGTTTGGTTATGGCCTAAAGCTAAGGAGGCCTAAATGGGTTATTTCAACTTAGACCGGTCTAAATTATTCATGTTTGGTTGAGGCCTAAAGCTAAATAATAGTTTAAACTATTCCTTGTTTGGTTAGAGTTGGTGGAGGACTAAAGTTTTGAAAGCCTAAATTAGTTAATTATTTATAATAAGATACTAATTATATAATATTAATATATTAATAACAACTATAATATATTGTCATATTATTATAATAATTATTTAATATATTAACAATATAACATATTAATTATATAATATTATTATAATAATTATGTAATATATTAACAATATAGGATATTAATTATATAATTCTATATTAATAATAATTATTAATAAAGAAAACTTATATATTAATAATAACTATAAAAGATTATAATATTATTATAATAATTATTTAATATATTAACAACATAACATATTAATTATATAGTTATATATCGTTAATAAGGTACTAATTACACAATATTAATATATTAATAATAACTATAATATATTACAATATTATATAATAATTATTTAATATATTAACAATATAACATAATAATTATATAATTATTTATTAATAATAATTATTAATAAAAGGATATTAATTATATAATATTATTATAATAATTATTAATAATAATATATTAATTATATACAAATAAAATATTAATATAATAATTCAAGTTAGACCACGAGGTGAAATAAAAATTAAACCACTATGTGAGGTGGTTTAATTTAGGCCAGCCTAAAAATTGATTTATGTCATCTTAATCCAGCTCAATTAAGACACGTTTGATAAAATAACGAAACATAGTGCGTAACTATTGGTGGAGCACACATATATTATTAATTGAATACGCGCTTAAATACAGAAGTTTGAAGGAAATCCGTGTAGAAAATAAGGGATCCGAAGAACATCTATCGGGTCCCACGCTCCCTCTTTATGAAAAAAAATAATAGACCATCACAATTACGATCGAACAGTTATTTTAACCTGGCACAAATCTCGAAATAAATTCCTACAGTCTCTATAACACTGAATTAAGTTTGATCTGACTATAATTAATCTGGACCGTTCGTTTTAATTTGCTTCAGTAAGATACCTGAGAGGTTACGGATCTTCTTTTTTACATCAGAATAGCTGAATCATCACATCAGAAAAGCTCGTTGAGGAAACTTTTAACAATAAAGATTGGGCCGCATGTTCTCTTTATAAGGTTTTGTTAGTGGTAACGAACTGTGACCATATACATTTTATATATATATATTTTTTAAAATTATTTCATTGATATGTTTGAGTACAAAAAATGAAATATTATGGCTTTGTTAAAAAGCTTCGACGTTTGTTTCTCAAATTTTCTGAAGCTGCCAACGAAATGAAAATTTGAAAACATTGTAGTATTAGTGATTAGTATAGTCTGATTAAAATAATATTTTCGCTCGTAACAGCCAACGGAAAATTGACCTACTCATAAAAAAGTATAAAACAAATTCAGTTTATGTTTTCATAAAAATCCAATACCATCTCCGAGAAAATATCATTTTTAATATATTTGCAAAAATATTTCAATTTAAATATATATGGGCGCTCACAATATATAATTAAATTATTACCAAAAGAAATTTACTTGAGCTAGCACATTAATAGTCAAATATATATTGTAAAAAAAAAATCAAGGTAAATCAGCTCTCCATTAAGATCGAAACAATTTTCTTTTTAACTTTCTTAGTTATTTGGATCCTTTTAAATATCAATTTCTTAACGAGGGTTAAGGCCACCTCTTTTGATATTTTTTTTTGAGTGATTCTATGGTACTATGCATATTACGATTTGGTCCGTCCTATGGTTTAATATTCGACTTTTTAAAATCCTAACGGTTGATCTAAACCGTTCATCTTGTTCTCCATATTAATATGTATTTGGAGACCAAATTTTACATTTTTTTTTAAAATTTGTTTACTCTTTTTTTAGATTTATTGAAAATCACTGTTTTTGGATGGTCCAGAATTTTCAGATCAAGTGATTTTCTAAATATCTAAGAAAAATAGTAAAAAAATTTCAAAAAATATAAAATTTGGTCTCCAAACACATATTAATATGGAGAACAAGATGAACGGTTCGAATCGACCATTAGTATTTTGAAAACTCGAATATTGAACTGTAGCATGGACCAACCCATAATATGTATATAGTACCATAGACTCACTCTTTTTTTTTATCGAAAATGTAATTCTTATTTGGATCTAGAAATACCCCTGTCTCTAAATTAAGCCTCTTAGTCTCTATTTAGGAATTAAGACAAACGGACATAAGATTCTTAACTTAAATTCAAATTTAATCTTACTTTTATTGTCCTCCCGTGAATTCTACTTTCAAGATTAATGAAATTCTCTGCCACTATAGAGGCCTCCAAAAGCGACTAGAAACAGAATATTTTTAGGTAGGGGAAGGTGTACACTTTTCATCCGTTTCTTGCTAATCTAAAGATATAAGTGTTGGCTTTTTGCAAAGGAAAATCTATTGTACAAGCTCCTAACTACCGAATTTTTAGATGTAGCATTTACAAAAAAGTAAATTTAAAGTTATGATATTATTGTTGTGAAAGAAACAGTGCATGACCACTAACTAAAGTGGTTTAGTGTCACTATTCATAGTAGGGATTCAAATTGACTGCTTTACTTGGAAAAAAAAATAATTTTTTTCTCTCTTTCTTTCTTTTCTCCCTTTCTCTCTCTAAAAGCAGTGTCATGGTTTTCTCTAAGAAAAGCAGCGCATTTAAATCTGCGGCCCAGGAGGCCCATAAGCATCTGCTTGTTCAGCAGATCCTAATTCGTTGCACATAGGGATGAAAACAGAGCGGATTCGGAGCGAATAATGTTAATATTATATCCGTATTTGTTTTTTAATTAGCAAATATAGATAGTAAATGAATATTAAAATTTAAAATTAAATATACCTTAAATATATATATCAGTATTTTTAAAGGCCCTAGCAATAGAAATAAACCAATCAGTAACAACAATAAATCCATATTTGTAACCGCCATTATTTTACCATATATAAAAAAAATATACGTATCAGTATCCACAATTATCTGTATATGTTTAATCTGAATTCAAATAGTCTCCGAATACGGAATAAATACAGAACGGATTATCTGTATCCGTTTACACCCCTAGTTGCACACACTCTGTATTTACTTCATTCTTTTTTCACTTTTACCGAGTAGCTATAAAACTGTGACGTCTCGCTAGATAATTGCAGTTCATAACGACCATATTATTTTCTAAAAAAATTCACTTTTACCGGGCAGCTATATATAAAACCGTAACGTCTCTCGCTAGATATATATAACTGCGGTTCATAACGACCATATTATGTTCTAAAATTTAATTTCCAAAGGAATGTCATACGTTTAAATTTATTTCTTTAAAATGCTACAGAAAAACAAAATTAGCCCTACATTACAACAAAGTAAACACTTTTTGCGAGAGAAAAAACGCATTTATAACGGTAGTCCGTCGAAAAAAATTCCGTCGCAAAAAAAAAAGTTAAACAATGAAAGTAGTCCGTTGTAAAAAATCATTTTTTTATCCTCGCAAAAAGCGTCTCATTCTTACTGTGTTAGTTAGCACCATGAAATGTTGGGTGCCTACCGAATATTCATTCCTTTTTTTCATACTTCTCGTGACCAGTACTACAAATAATATTGATCTCCAAGAAAAATAAAGTATTACAAATAATATTTGTTAATTTTTCTATTCAGAATTAGCTACATGACAATTCATTTCGCTTCTTAATTATTATTTTCTTTTACAATTTTCTCTCGGTCGCATATATACCAAGTAAAGCATACAAAGGTGATCCTCCACGCTCTCTTTGAGGACGAGACAATCCATTTTGTTTTTTTTTTTTCCCTTCCATATTGTTTCTATAATGAAAAAGGATACAAATATAAAATGCTTCCATACTTTGTCTTTATTATAAGTTTATTTTTGAAACGTTAATAATTTAAAATTTATACTTCAAAATTTAAATATCAAAATAAAATTATTAGAACTGATTTATATTATTTTCTCTATGTACAATTAATTTAATTTGTTTTCATGGGTATTAAGAGCTTGTAAAAATATATTAATATAGATAAATTTTAGATGGTGATTTTTTACAACTTATTGATTTAAATAAAAAAAAAATCAAAATGTAATAATTTTTTATACACATGTAATAATATAAAATCAAATCTAACGATTTTATTTTAACATATAAATTTAAAAAAATGTTATTAGAATATTAGAACCCTCTTCTATAATTTGTTCGAAAATTTAACAAACACATTTCAAATCCTTCCAAATCCAGTGATAATTTTATGATTCGGAAAAAAAATCAACAAACTTGTTTTGTATATAATACACATAATTTGAAAATCATTGTTTAATAATAAAAAAGAGATCTAATTACATCATTTTATGGTAGCACATTTTGACACACTATATGTTTACAAATTACAAATTATTTGTGCTTTCAAAGTTCAAACAGTCAATCTAAACCGTTCAACATGATCTCCATATCAAAATGTGCTTGGAGACCAAATTTTATTTTATTTTTGGTTTTTTAAAGTATTTATTAAGATGTGCACAAAATTGTTGTTCTCAGACATTTCTGCACTAATGAAAAACAACGATTTTCAAAAATTCTAAAAAAATAGTAAAGCAATTTAAAAAAAAATGTAAAATTTGGTTTCTAGCACAATTTAATATGGAGGTCATGTTGAATAATTCGGATCAACTGTTTGGATTTTTAAATGACGAAAATAATTTATAAACATATGGTGTCAATGTGTCATTATAATTATAATGGTTTAATTGCATCCCTCGTCATAATAAAAATGATATATCACAAGAAAAATTTTGTAAAATTTATTAACAATATTCAATAAATAATGTGTTGTTAAAGAAATAATGTAATATGAATATGATACAAATATTATTTTTTGAAGACCATTTATGTAATAGTTAAATTAACCATTTATTATAGTTCACGTATAGCCAAATAAACAATTGGTAAACATTTTTCATTATCCAAAGACAACAATTAGTAACTAATTAACTTGTGACCTTCAATTGGGCACATATAGATACGTTAGTTTTTCCAAAGACCAATTCCTCTTTTTTTTTCAATAGAGGTTTACCCACATCCATATATTAGTTATAAATTCTAATAAATTATCATACATGTCATATATACAAACAAAAAGTAGCTCAATGTAGGAAATAAGAAATTGATATCCAAGAAAGCTAAGCAAGGAGTTCCATGTATATATATTACCACATATATTCATCGTTGCTTTAATCACACATAAGCCAAACAAAAACATTAAAAAAATACAAAATGTTCCTACCAAGAGAAAGCTAATCATACACTATGTCCAGCAAACCAAAAATTATAAACATGACATGATATTAGTAGTAAGAACCTACAAGTTAGCAATAGAACATCACATTCTTCACATTTTCATGGATCTCAGGAAGCATTCGTATTACCCCTGGATTTTCACGAGATCTGTCTCCAATTGAAGTTGATGCATCAGACTGATCGGCCTCCATGTAGTCACGGGCACGAAAAGCAGCTAGATGTGCATAATACGCAGGCGGCACTACAAAATATTGAAATATTTAATCATACAACAATATGACTGTAAATGAATAGATTAAAAAAAAAAAAAATTGGTTATTTGTCACTCCAAAACCTTAAAATTTGAAAAATGTCACCCGAAATTAGAAATCATCCTAATTGCAATCTAAACTTAGTTAATTTTTAATATTTTCATTCCAAATAATTAATGACTAAAATACCCTCCCATAGGTCCTCTCCATCCGACTCTCTTCAATGGATGTGTGGCATGGTTTAAATGGAGGTGATCAGAAGACGCGTGCTCATGCTGGTATGCTTTACTGTTTTGTCAATTTTCCTTTTTTTTTTTTTTTTTTTCTGGTAAATGGTTATGAGCAAGTAGTGAAACTGAGGTATGAGACACTCAGCTGATAGTCTCAACTGAGGTTTTTGCCCTTTTTTTGAGCGGGTCTCATTCTACCATTGGGAATTATTTGACTATCAGTTGATACTCTAAAGTTGCAATTTTAGAGAGAGACTTAGGCTAAAGTTGGCAACTCTATCTCATTCTCAACAAGAATTTCTAATGTGAGTGGAACAAATACAACTATCTATCAATGTCCTGTAACACTATTTGCATAATAAAAAGGTTGCTGGTTTAGCAATTAAAGATGGGAAAGGATCCTCTTAAAAAATAGAGTGAGTCTATGCTGCTGTTCATTCCTATTATCGGCCATGAAGAGAGTCGGATGGAGAGGAAGAGCTCAGGGGAGGGTATTTTAATCATTAATTATTTGGAGTAGCAAAATTAAAAATTAACTAAGTTTAGAGTGGCATTAGGATGAGTCCTAATTTCGGGGTGGCATTTTTCAAATTTGAAGGTTTTGGAGTGGCAAATAACCAATTTTCCGAAAAAAAAATGTGAAGCCAATGTAAATATGCATACCAATTGAAACAGAGCGGGTGCATCGAGCATAGCTACAATATAAAATGGAAAAAAAAAATACAAAAATAATTAAAACATGGACATAACTAATAATATGAAAAATCCAATTACAGAACAACATTCATTTTACAAATAATACTTACATGTAGCATAGGTTGTATGTTAATGTTTGCAGACCATCGGCAGTAAAATTGTTTTCATCATACAAAACATGATAATGCGTGGGTCGACTAGTTCCCTATGATAAATACAAAATAAAAGATTTATGTCTGATCCAAAAGACAAAAAAAAAAAATAATAACTAACATAAATAAAAGATTCAGAAATATACAAAATAACATTTAGAAATCGAAAAAAATACCTGTATACCAGCATGGCTGCATAGATAGAAATCAAATTCTGTTGGATGACAAATCTCTGTATCTACAACAGTACCTGAAAAATATAGTTGGACGTGAGATTATGTTCTTAAAATAAAAATCAAGCCAAGATGTCATACCTGGAAGGATGTTTCCACTTCTGTCAATTGCATTTCGATTTCTATGCTCACCAAAAAGACGGGTGTGATGCCGTTTCTGGACAATAACAAAAGTAACACGAGGAAGATATCCCTCTTGAAGAGAGGCACATGCCTACAATACATTAAATATAAAAAATAAAAAAAAATCAAGCATCATGCATGGTTAATCTAGTAAATTAATTAGAGGAAACTACAGTAATTATGGAATGCCAACCTCCCGAATTTTATGCATTTCATGTAATAGGACATGACTAAATTGTCCTTCACCGACACCATCCCTGCAAATTTAGGAACAAAAAAAAAGATGTATTTTCACCAAAAGAGGGAAGGAAAAGTGTAATTGGAACATAAAATTTGTGTAATGCATTTTACAAAACAAACCTGTAGAAGATGATTCGCTCAGGCTTCCTCTTAGCATTAGACTTGTAGAAGGCAATCAAGAGCTCTCTACAAACCAGAAAGATATATAAGCATATCAATTAAGAACCCTACTTGTGATGAGATAGAAAAAATGCAACACTATAAATGTAAGTTTGGCAAACTTGCCTGATCATTCCACCATGAACCTCTCCCTTTTTTGAGTACAAATCCTCAATTATTTCCTCCCTGTGAGTTTGTGCCGAGACAACGCATCGATATTTTGTAACCTCAGGCCAATCCATTGATGCAACCACCTATGCACATTACAACAAATGTAAGTAGTTGAGTATAATAATGTATTTTAATTGGAATTAACTTGACAAGAAATTGTCATGAAAATAGAGAAAAGATTCAAACTGCAGCAATTGAAGGAGATGAGTACTCCCCAGGAGCTGGATGTGTCACATCTGCACCAAAAATAATGGTGGGCCTATCGGTCAAGTTCAGAATCGTCTTAGACATGCTCAGTGCATCTTCTAGGACGGTGTTTCGGCCTCCAACCTAACAAACGCACATTGTAACAATACTATTTGAACAAACTATCATATGAGTTACAAAGAAGGCAAAATCAGAACTAAAACTTTTGACAAGTTAGGTCTAAACTGGTTACAAATCTTGTTCAGTAGTACCGTAGCTCTATTAAAGATTAAAATACAAAAAAAACAGATGGAATCATAAATATAACATACCTTAACGTTGATCGATAGAGAAAGATTACCCAGGTACTGATCGTTATACCTAGAAACGTTTTTTGATGCACAACATTGGGATACGATGCCAAGTTCAGTCTCAAAAATTTTCTTTATCGTACCTGTTATTGAATAAAAAAATAAAGACATTATATACTAGATTTAAACTACAACACTTGTATAAAACCCAAGTTTATTCGAATAATACTAAATTACTAATTACCATAATAAGGACAACGGGTTCCAGGCAAAATAATAATCACTAAATCTAGTCGTCCATTTGGCACGCGAGTCAAGGCACGTTGGTGAAGATTTCTCAAGTCAGCTTCCAAATTTCCTTGGTCACCAGCAATTATATCAATGCAGGGTCTTGTATTAAAAACCTTTAAAGTAAAGAAAATAGTAAGGAACCAAAGAATGAAACTGTAAGATTTTCATGAGTAAAAACAAATACAGCAGTACACATACCATTCCTCTGCGGTTGCACACTGCTACTAAATCATTACAAAACTTAATAACTTCTCTTTGGGATGTTTGAGAAAAGTTCAAGCACGTCCAATTTTCAACAGTGCCACCATTCACCATTTTCTGCACACAAATGAATCAGACAAATGTAATACGTATAAAGCAGTAGTAATAAAAATATTACCAGCAAACTCTAGTCCCTTTCCACAATGCACATATTTTAATTCTAGACGAAGAAATTGTTAAGAGCCAGCCTCCTCACAAATAATCCTTTTAAGGTAACTCAAAATGATTTAAGAAAAAAAAATTGAAGTACCATCCTCATCATGTTCCACTGTCCAAAAGATGGCTGACATGAATTTTGTTCTCCAGAGTCATGATATTTTAACTACATTAATCAAGAAAAATGAAAATAATTTTAAAAAATTAAGAATATAGTTAGTATGTTCATATAAATTCAGGCATATTCATATTCCATTTGTTTATCAGTACCGTTGGAGGAGGGAGTACTCTGGCATCAATGGAAACCATTTGATTATAAATTTTCATTCCAAACTCCCTTACAAAATTATCACTGTTGTAATTATTCCCATTAACCACCTGCAAATATCAAATCAAATAAGGAGGCATAAATGAACAGAAGCTTACCCAGTTAATAAAATATAAAAATAAAAAGAGTGAAGAATGAAAAATGAACACACCTGTAAAATACTTGCTTCACGTTCATGCGGTCTTTTACAAGTAGCTCTCAATATGTTGGTTACTTGACTTTCATTTAGCTTTTTAACATACCTCTGACCTGGGATTATCTGACAAACCTACAAAAGGATAACATGCATTAATACCAAGACAAATTTGCACAATGCTTACTTCTAAAATAAAGGTTATAAGAAGAAAATAGAGAAACAAACCTCCATTGGTAAGTACTTAGGCCTGCTATCACTACCTGCCAGAAGACATGGCAAATTGGTATACCTGAGGTTAAGACCATATTTGTTCTGGAAGTACTGTACAATAGATAAGCTAGCCCCATTCTCATCTGGAAACCTAAGAAAATAAAAAAAATTGTACAATCAACTTCACATCATCACAATCCAACATATACACAGAGAGATAACAGAGGGAGGGAAGGAAAAAAGAAAGATACGTTATATTATCTATTGGAACAGATGATATTCCGTTAATCTTATATTTGATTTGAAGATCAGGATTATGAGTGGTCTCCACTCTGACACCTTTGAGGACCTTCTTAAGCTATCAAATGTTGTAAAAGTTAGTACCAAGAATAGAACAGAGTAGAAGTGTAAGCAGCAAAGGAAAACTTAATTACTTTGTTTATGTCATTGACTCTGAAAGGTCTTGAAAAATCCCAAATATTCAAATACTCAGCCACAAAGTTCAGAAGATATTCCCCCTTATAAAATGATGTTGCAGCAATATCTGGTCAGATACAAAGAATATGAGTTCCCTACTAAATCCTAATTTGAAAAATAAAGAAAGATATATAAATGATATTGTACCGATGTTTAGAGACAGTCCCATTTGAGTAGGACGTAGACTCTGGTAGAATCCACGCCAATACTCAAGTCCACCTCCAAGGTTGGGATTTTCACCAATACTACTAAATAGAGGAGAGAAAAAAGACCTTCCAAAAGTTGTATACCTAGATCGTATTAAGAAGGCGAATGTCATTCTTATATTGCAACAAAATATACAAGGATGAAAGTAAAGAAAGAAAAATAAATCAACAAGAGTTGTATACTTGGTGCAAGGGGATTCCCTCAAAACCACGTCTAATGCATGAATAGTTTCTTGAGGTGAATCAAATTGCCTCCTTTGCAGAAACTGTTGGAGATGATGCAAGTCCGCCTTGGCTGCGAATTTAATTGTGACTCCGAATTTTTTTTCACGCCTTCATTTTGAGAAGTTACACACATCAAGATAAGAAAAAATAGAAACAGCAAGTGACTACTAAATAAAAAAAAATTATAATTTAATTAATAAAGCACAAACCCGTTGGCTCTTCCATCTATCTCTGGCAACTTGATATCAAATGTTTTTGAAGTGAATGGCAATTGGCCTGCAGTGTACAGACTCTTACGGCCATCATAAGCAGGTGTTCGACCACCCAAATCAGAGTGCTGGTATATCTTCATCAGCTCAGCTATTATTGAGCGATTTAAGTTTCGTGATGTTGTTTGTGGAACAATCGTCACCTACAAAAAAAAATATATTGAAATCAACAATGTTTTGGTAATAGTTAGTTCGGTTATAATTAGAACCTTGAACTTATAAAATTTTCATAATGTAACAGAAATATTGCAATGCACGTGCAAATCAAATTTCAGCAATGTGCACCCCGCTTTGGTGCTAATTGATAGAGGGTCAGTTGTGAATACCTTCTTCCATTTGGTGCAGTTGGCAATATCAACATACTTGGTTCAATTTTCAATCTAAAATCATACAAAAATCAGGCACTAACAACGCTACATAACTATACATGACAAGACAAACCCTACCCCACCTACTAGAAAAGATACACTGAGAACAATCAACAAGGAGAAAAAGCACAGCTGTTACTTTAAAAAAACAAAAACTATATCAAGATTTCCACAAACGAGTACATTCCTTAGGGTACGTTTGGATCGAGCAAAAATTAGTGTAAGAATAGCGATTTTTGTGTTAGTGGATGAAATAGTACTAACCCAAATGGTTTGAGAATAGCGCTAACTTTGGACTATTCAGGTTAGTAAAATGTCATTTGAATTGTATATTTAGAATAACAATGGAGAGAATAAATAAAATAGTGATTAACTTAATCTAATATTTAAACTAATATTATATTACATTTAATATCTAAACTAATATGTTATTTCATTTAATATTAAGACAAATATTATATTACATTTAAACTAATATTTTTTAATATTAATCGAATAATTTATTTAATACTAATCTATTTAAATATGACATTATATTTATTTAATACTAATCTATTTAAATATGACAATATATTTATTTAATGCTAATTTAATATTTTATTTAATACTAATCTAATATTTGAACTAATATTATATTACATTTAACATTTAAATTAATATTATATTATATTTAATCTAATATTTTATTTAATAATAAACTAAAATTTAAAGTAATATTGTATTACATTTAATATTTAAATTAATATTTCAAGTAATATGATATTTTATATTTTATTTATATTAATATTTAAAGTAATATTATATTTTATATTTTATTTAATACTAATCTAATATTTAAAGTAATATTATATTACATTTAATATTTAAACTAATATTATTTTATATTTTATAATATTTTATTTAATAATAATCTAATCTTATCAGATATTATATTCATTTAATACTAATCTAATATTTTATAACATTAAATATTTAAATTATTATTATATTATATTTCATATAATATTTTATTTAATATTAATCTAATTTTATATTATAGTAATTTAATACTAATTTAATATTTAAATTAATATTATATTGCATTTAACATTTAAACTAATATTATATTACATTTAATCTTACATTTTATTTAATACTAATCTACATTTTAAAATATTATTATATTTAATTCAATATTTAAACTAACTCTAATTGAGATGAATCAAATATTTTATTAATATCACTAACCCCACAAGCTCTATTCTTGCTAACCCACCATTTCTATGGGTTAGTAGAATAGAGCTATTTTTGAGCTAACCCAAATTGCTAATTTATGTTTGGATCAACAAGAATTGACAATAGTGGAGCTAATCCAAGATTAGCTCTATTCTTGGTTGATTCAAACGCAACCTTAAGAAGTTAGCAAAGGGTTGTGATATTAACACCACATTTTATTTTATTAACACAACATCTTCAAATATTTTAGTGGAATTGGCAATTTTGTCCCCTCATAAATAACATGATATTAACACCACATTTTATTTTATTAACACATCTTCAAATATTTAGTGGAATTGACAATTTTGTCCCCTCATAAATATCACTTGGCTATCGACATATCTTTCATTTATAATTTTATGATATGATCATTTATTACTAATTAATTTCTATAATTACTGGATCTTTTTTTCTTGTTTTATAAACCTTTTAAAAGAGGAGAGAAAAAAAATTCAAGCATTGAGTGACATGGTAAATTGCTCATTATTCTTTTCAATAAATTCAACAAATAATTTGGTATATGTATTTTTATTGATTCACAATAACACAACTATATTACTCGGGCTCTTTTAATTATTCTTCTAGTTATATACTTTTAAATCTATATGCCTATCTAAATAAAATTGAAAGGAATAGATTATATTTTGTTTTGTTATTATTTAATTCAAACAGATGAAAAACAAGCATAACAAGATTGAGTGCAACCAAATACAAGTCAATTGAACCCATTTATTTTTAATTTTTTATGTTTATATATGATTTTTTATATAATTTCAAATTTTATGGGTACTGTAAAATCAATTCTCATTCACAGTATAAAAATTTTATATAATTGATTGTTGTTCATATCTAACTCTCATAGTTTGAATGTTTTGCTCCGCCTTTGAGAAAAAAAGAGAACATGCTTGTAGGGGATTGAAGTTTAGTAATTCAATAATGGTGTTAATTAAAGAACCAGAACAATTATTTTTGTAGAGAAAAAGAGATTAGAAGCTCAGAGATACAAGACATGAACTTTGTCTAATTAATAAATTAACTGTTTAATTGTTTTAATTTTTCTATAAGACCTTACCATATGTATGATAATTAATATACCTACTATTTTAATTTTCATAATAAGAAGTAAACAAACAAGGAAATATAATTTTCATAAAAAGAAGTAAACAAACAAGGAAATATAGGTAGGCAGTAATAAACGTAACAGATTTATTTTGAAAAGAAAATAACTAATGAAGGACAAATTTGTCTAGACTATTAAAATATTTGAATGTATTGTGTTAATAAAAGAATTAGTGTTGTTAATATCAGTAGCCGTTAGCAACAAACAGGAAAAAAAACTATTTAATGACAGAAACAAAGAACATCAAAAGGATAATTAAATGATCTTACATCATAGTGGCAAAGATCCTTGTCAGTGATATCTACAAGAAAGTGATTTGCCCTGACGATGCACCTTCTCCCAACTCTTCCAAATCCCGGTCTAGCCGGGAACCCAATGAATTTGCTAGATTGAGGCGGCAAATCAACCGAAGCCGGAACAATTGCCGAGGAAGACCCCGGTGACACACCCACTGGTTTTGTGTCAGACAGACTCAGGCGCTCAGCCTCTCTCCTGAGGCTTGATTCAGCTGACCCTGACGATGCAATATTAGAAGGCGCCTGTGTAAAACGCGCAGCCGGAGGAGGTACGAAATCACCTCGGCCCCTTTGACTGCCCTCTCGGCCTCTGCCACGACCGTACGTAGGAGGAGGGGGCTGAGATTCTCTCGAGAAGCCTTCATAGCCTCCGCGACCACCGCGACGACCACTGCCGCCACCTCGTCTCGACATTGGTTCTCTGTTAAAATAACTGAGAGTAGAGAAGAGGAGAGGAGATATGACTGAAAGAGTAGAGAAGAAGAGACTGAACGGTTAAAGAAAGGAATGTGGTAGTTCCCAGGGAGCTTCTATGGGATTATGACGCAACAAGGAGTTGCTTGCTCCAGGAGTACCACGTCGGATAAATTCCATGTTAAAAGTTAAGAATAAATATTCTAAATAAATGCTGAGTTGCTTCAACGCCTTTAACGGCTCATAGCATTGAATCACGATCCGATAGTAATCATTACGCTACTCAGAAATTTCCACCCAAAGACCTAACCGACTACTTCGTTCAAATTAAAAAAAAAAAAAAAAAAAAGCTGTCTACTTAGGTCTTAAGTATTTTTTTCTGACAGATAATTATAGATTTTATGTGGCACGTGAAAAGTATCCAAAGGTGTGCTCTTTTCTATCTGGGCCGAATAGTGATATTAATCCATGTTTAAATGTTTTAACTTTTAAGAAGTTTTGGAACCGAACACTGAATTATTCAACTTACCGAATTATTTAAGAATAAAATGCAAATAGAATGTGATTTATGAATTATTCGAGAATAAAATGTGAAAAAAAAGTGTGATTTTTTTTGTTTTATTAAAAAAAAAGAAAAAAACTTTTTTTTTCTTTTTTATGGGACTGAATCATTCCCGAATGGTACTCCAATTATATTCTTGAATCACGAAACTTTGATCCCGCCAATCCGAATCCAAATAATTCATTTTTCACTATATCTAGGAGCTCAGTGGCTTATTGTACAATGTGGTGAATATTTACTGATATACATCATTAACCACATTATTATATGAACAGAGGATCTCTTAAAACCGTTAGCCGCGCATTATCACACCAAGTAAAAAGTAGTCTTAAAAGAGAAAAGGAATATTAAGAACCGACCTAAAAAAAATTCTTGCTTACGACGGGAGATGAGTATTGATTTTGTGGAGACCAGGAGATGTGAATACTGTCACGTTCAATTATTCAAAGGAGATAAATATATGAGCTCCAGAAAATGATAATTTAATCAGTTTCTAAAAAAATTATTCCTCAAAACAGCTTTCAAAGGTTCGAATTCATTTCGAACTATATGCTGCTGTTGTTGAGAAATTAAATAATCAAGTCATTTTAATTAAAATTAGTTCTGCATAAAACCAAATTAAACAGAACATTTTAGGACCTTGACAATACAGACTTTCTAGGTGTTTTTGGTTCCCACAGAATTTTACAACAAGAGATTGTGTGTTACCAACTTTTTTTTTTATTTTCTTTTTGGGATCGAACTAAATATTCAGACCCATCGTGAAAGTATTTAATGAAAAGAAATATATATCTTATTCTTAATTTACATCCCTATTTCTTGAAATAATAAGTATCGAAAATTTTTATGCTACGTAAGTCTTGTGCATAATATTGCTAATGCCGTTTTTCAATATAATCTTGTTGTTCTGTTTATACGATATATATCTCTATAGGAATCTAATTACACCATTTTATGATGACACGTCTTGACACCATGTTTTTAAAATTCAAATAGTCGATCTAAACCATTCAACGAGATGTCCATATTAAAATGTGCTTGGAGACGAAATTTTACATTTTTTGAAAATTTATTACTATTTATTTAGAATTATTTTTAAATTGTTATTTTTCAATGGTCTAAAATTGTCTAAAAATAACAATTTTGTACACATCTTAATAAATACTAAAAAATTTCAAAAAATATAAAATTTGGTCCCTAAACACATGTTGAACAGTTCACATCATCTCTTTGGATTTTAAAATTGCAAAAATAACATATAAAAATATAGTGTGATGCATAAAATGATGCTTGGACACCTTCTCCTGATGATATTACGAAGTGCTGACAAATATCTTCCAGATGAAATCTTTGAACCAATGCTGGAGCAATATTGGTTCCCAGGTACGTACCAGGCAACCACACCCTGGTACAGCAACTTGAATTGGCACCTAGTGTGGTACCAAGGCGTATTAATTTGGTACAAGTGTTTTGGCGACATGTCTATATAATTACAAGTGTTGTGTATCGTGTTACATAATACTAATTTCGAGCACAACAGTTGTAGTAACAAGCCACGGAATAATATACTGTGTTTAGGGGTCCCGAAACGTTCTTAGTTGATTTTTTTATTTTTGATGAAATATGTTTAAATTCTTTTAAATAATTAAAAACATTAAAAAATTCTGGAAAATGCCAAAAAAAATAGTGAATAAATTGTGAAGTTCACGTTTTGACAAGTTTCGTTCTTATTTATCATTTTTTTGGGTCTATTATTTTTTTTTTCTTTTGGGTTGTTGTATATTTGGAGTAAACCAATTTACTAGTTTGGTAAATATAACATTTTTTTTTTCTCGTTCTTTTTTGAGCTGGGATGTTTTAGTTATAATAGGCAATTGGATTTGCTTTGACAGAGTAAGTGTGAAGCAGTGTTTAAGCGTATCTTAAAAGTGTTGTGTCAAGATGTGTTTTGACAATACAGTATTAAAGCGTACTGATTTTATTTAATTCCGGACACAATACTCTTTACAGCACCTGACAAACACGTTTTGTCAGAGCAGAATATTACATCTTACACTAAGTATCGTGTTTCGCCATGTTATAACCCTTGCATGTCAAACTGTGTTCATGTGTTACGTGTTTTTTGTTATTTACTGACAGCAAGTAAAAGCGATAATGATTCTGAACTCCCATTACAAAAAAAAAATAAAAAAAAACTAATCTCCAGGCAGCTCCAAGTGACACTTTGTTTTGTTATCTAAATTGCTGAAATTTTAATTTGCATGAATAAGAGCATTTATATTCCAACAACTCAAATGAATTTTCAAATAGTTGTTAACCACTTTTTAAAAATTAAGATTTTTAAAGTTTCTAATTAACTCTTATATACTTACAATTAATTTTAGAGTTTCTATTAAGCAGCAAATTTTATCAAGCAAACAACCAAGCGCAAATGGAATACAGTCAGGTCGGTCTCCCTTCGCTATTTTTGCTTCCCCCAAGGGTCAGATCCCTTCTGGACCACTCTAAGAGAAACTGAATTAGATTTAAGCATATAGATTCTACTTTCAAGGTTAATGAAATTTTCTGCCAGTATATATGTGGGCCTCCGAAAGCGATTTTAGCAAAGAAAAAGCTATTGTACTATGTTCAATGTTCAAATAAATTGAAACAGAGCATGACCGATGTGAATCACAGTGACTCAGTTCGTAGCAGTCAGGTTAAGTTATTTCTTTTCCCCAGCTACCAACATTAAATCAAGGAAAAATTGTCAAAATGCTACTTTAAACTTTGAAATTGAAAAAATGTCACTCCAAACTTCATTAATTTGTAACTTTGCCATTTATACTCAATTCTTATACTATTTTTATTAAAAATTAACTGAAAAATGTTGTTTTGAATTACGTATTTCTGTACTGGATTGTGCAATTATGAAATATGTATTTCAAAACAATATTTTTCAGTTAATTTTTAATAAAAAAAAATGTATAAGAATTAAGTATAAATAACAAAATTAGGAATTAATGAAGTTTGGAGTGACATTTTTACAATTTGAAAATTTCGGAGCGGCAAATAACCAATTTTCCCTTAAATCAAATGTTGGGCACCAGTACCTACCGGATATTCATTCCTTTTTTTTTCCAAACTTCGCATGGCCAGTACTATAAAAAATTATTTTAGTTGTTTTTTATTCGAATCAGCTAATTTCAATTCATTTTGTTTAACTTTCTTTTTTTTTTTTTACAATTTTCTCTCGGTCGCATACCAAGTAAACAATGCAAAGGCGCGCTATCTCTTGCTTGTAAATCCACACTGTTTCTATGATTTGCTATGAAATTTTGAAGGATACATCTAAAATCTTTCCAGATTCAGTGGCGTAATTTCCTGATTCGGAAAAAGTTAGTTGATTGGATATAAAATGGATACAATCCGAAATAATTTGTTGTCTAGAATAAAAAGATATATCGTAATAAATATTTCATAAAATTTATTTATAAAGTTCAATAAATAACGTAATTTGATCATAATACAAATGTTATTTATCAAGACCATTTATCATTTATGTGATATTGGGAGGTGCTATTCTGAATGCTCAATTTACAAAATTGAGAGCTGACAAAATATTGTTTTTTCATTATACCGATTATGCCCTCATTTAATACTATTCTTTTTTTTTTTTTACTTTAAACAGAAACATTTAATTCATTCATAATACAGCTAAAAATATTTCTCTTTGAACAATGAAATGAATCAAATTGTAAAAATCTTTCTCATATGTTCATTTAGTTCAATATATATATTTTTTTTACTCTGATCACAAGAAAGCTTATGAAAATGAATTTAATGTTGATGATGAGATTGTATATTCACTAGGTTAGGTATAATTGATTTTTTTGAAGACCAATTGTGATTTATACTAATTAAGTACTTGAATGCCATGAAGTTATTTGACTTTTTTTTTACCAAAATCTGAATTATATTTTGGAGGCAGTAAAATGCTAGGTGTTTCTTGTTGATTAAAATCTTGCTGCTATAATGAATTGCCTATTGTATATTTGCGTCCAATTCTTGTTAATCAAAATTGAAAAAATATAGGCACAATTCTTCTTATAAACCAATTTTTTTATGCTAAAAAGATTACTACATTGTATATAATGGTCAATGTTGATTATCTTGCAAATAAAAAAATGGATTTGAGCAATATTGTGGATTCTTTCCCAATACTGTCAAATAATTCAAGTTAGTTATTAAGTGAAGTATATATTATGAGGAGGGTTCAAATGCATTCTTTTTTTGTGCATCCATCATGCCTCCATTTTTAAAAACTTTAATAACTCAAAATTTAAATCTTGAAATTCAAAATAAAACCGTTGGATATGAACTATATCATTTTATCTATTCACATGTAAAAAATTATGGCATTTCAACTTTGTTTTGATTGTCATCTTGAGCTTGTAAAAATGTATACAAATGTGGATAATTTCTAGACGCTGATTTTTCAACTTATTGATTCGTATAAAAGCAAAATCAAAATGCAATAATTTTTATGGGCACATAGAAAAAATAACATAGATTACATCTAACGGTTTTATTTTAACGTTTAAATTTTAAACTTTGAGTTATTTAAATTTTTAAAAATAGAGGCATGATAGAGGCGCAAAAAATGGAGGCATTTGAACCACCCTCATATATATATATATATATATATATATATTATAGTGATATATGAGTTCTTTCGTAGTTTTGTATAAATCATATTAATGAAAAACAAAATAGTGAAAATGCTAAATATTGAGATCCAGTTTTGTATAATTCATATTAGTGAAAAACAAAATAGTGAAAATGCTAAATATTGAGATCCTCTGTGAACCTAACTTAGTGCTCTCTAATTCTCTAAATATAAAGTTTGAACCTAAGTACACATTTATATTCCAGTGCAAAAAATACAAAACAGGCAACAATTCATCATTCCCTTCAGAGCGCAAAAGAATTTAAGTGTTTCCTATAAATTACCTAGGCACAAATCGAATTAAAAAGAGTAGAGAATATTAAAGATTTCAAAATAAGTAAATTTTTCTCACTCAAAATAGCATCTCTCTTTAATCAACCATCTATTGCTTCATTAATCGATTTATTTCCCTTAAACCTTATCAATTTCTTTTCTTTTAAATAGAGGTTTCATCCAAAATCCACATGTTAGTTCTAATAAACTATCATCCATACAGTTGACAAATAGTAGCTCAATATAGTTCATCAACATCCACATATATACCACATTCATCATTGTTTTATCCACAAAAGCCGAGAAACATTTAAAAAAAAAAAAAAAAAACCACCAAATATTATAGTAGGCAGAGTACCAAAAGTTCCTACCAAAACGATGCTGATCATCCACTATGTCCAGCAAACCAAAAACTTAAGACTAAACATAACATAATATCAATATTAAGAACCCCACTAGTTAGCAATAAAACATCACATTCTTCACATTTTCTTTTGTCTTAGGAAGCACCCGTATTGGCACTGGATTTTCACGAGATCTGTCTCCAATTGAAGTCGATGCATCAGACTGATCAGCCTCCATGTAGTAACGAGCACGAAAAGCAGCAAGATGTGCATAGTATGCAGGTGGCACTACAAAATGTTGAAATATTTAATCATACATTAAAAAATATATATGTCAAACTATCTACTGTGTCTTGTTCTAGACTTATGAAAGGAAGTAGCCAATGTAAATCACACGTACCAATTGAAACTGAGCGGGTGCATCGAGCATAACTATAAAAAAAAATACAAAAAAAATTATGTCATGGACATAATAATATGAAAAATTCAATTCATGTAAACATTTGTTTTGCAAATATAACTTACGTGTAGCATAGGTTGTTTGTCAGTGTTTGTAGACCATCGGCAGTAAAGTTATTTTCATCATACAAAACATGATAATGCGTAGGACGACTAGTTCCCTATGATAAATACAAAGTAAAAAATTTATATATCCAATCTAAAAGACAACAACAAAATAACTGCCATAAATAAAAGATTCAAAAATGCATCAAGTACCAAAAAACATGTTGAAATCAAAAAATACCTGTATACCAGCATGGCTGCATAAATAGAAATCGAATTCTGTTGGATGACAAATCTTTGTATCTACAACAGTCCCTGAAAAACATAGTTTTATGTAAGACAATTTTCTGAAAAATAAAAGCCAGAAAAAGTGTCATACCTGGAAGTATATTTCCACTTCTGTCAGTTGCATTGCGGTTTCCATGCTCAGCAAAAAGGCGAGTGTGATGTCGTTTCTGGACAACAACAAAAGTCACAGGCGGAAGATATTCGGCTTGAAGAGAGGCACATGCCTACAGTACATTAAATATAAAAAATTATAAAAACAAGCAGCAACAATGGTTAATTTAGTCAATTAATTAGAGAAACTACGGTAATAATGTATTGCCAACCTTTCGTATTTTGTCCATTTCTTGTAATAGGACATGACTAAATTGTCCTTCACTGACACCATCCCTGCAAATTTTGTAACAACAAAACATGAAAAGTTGTATTTTCACCAAATGAGGGAAAGAGAAGAAGTGTAATTGGGACATAAAATGTTTTGTAATGCAATTTACAAAACGAACCTGTAGAAGATGATTCGCTCAGGCTTCCTGCCAGTAGATCTATAGAAGCCCATCAAGAGCTCTCTACAAACAAGAGAGTGACAGTTTATTAGCATCTTAATTACAAATACTACTAATAATGACATAGAAAAAATGCTACAATGTAATTGTAAGTAGACAACTTACCTGATCATTCCACCAGCAAGCGGTCCCTTATTGGGATCCTGAACAACAGAGAACAAATCCTCAATCATTTCTTCCCTGTGAGTTTGTGCAGAGAGAACCCCACGATATTTTGAGACCTCAGGCCAATCCATTGATGCAACCACCTATGCACATTACAACAAATGCAAGTAGGTAAAAAATGTATAATCTACTATGATTGGAATTAATTTGACAAGAAATCCTCATGAAAACAGAGAATTTTCATACTGCAGCAATTGAAGGAGATGAGTCCTCCCCAGGAGCTGGATGTGTCACATCTGCACCAAAAATAATGGTGGGCCTATCTGTCAAGTACGGAATCACCTTAGACTTACTCAGTGCATCTTCTAAGACGGTATTGCGGCCTCCAACCTAATAAAGACACATTGTAACAAGATTGATTGAACAAACTATCATATGAGCTTATGAAGAAGTCAAAACCTGAACCAAGAATATTTGAGCAAGGTCCTAAACTGGTTTGAGGGTGTTGTTCAACAAATAGTAGCTTAGTTCTGTTAAAGTTTAAATCAACACACAACAATTGGAATCATATATATAACATACCTTAACGTTGATCTTCAGAGAAATATTCTCCAAGTACTGTGGATTACACCTGGAAACGTGCTTTGGTGCACAGCATTGGGATATGACACCAAGCTCAGTCTCAAAAACTTTCTTTATCATGCCTGTCATGAATACACAAGCACTACTGTTAAAGCATTAACACTAAACAACATAAATTCACGAATCAGAAAATGTAGACATTTTATATTGGATTTGAACTACAACACTAGTATAAAGCCCAATTTTATTCAGATATTACCATAAGAGCCGCGGATTTCAGGCAGAATAACAATCACTAAATCTAGTTGTCCATTTTGCACGCTACTCGAGGCACGCTGATAAAGATTTCTCAAGGCAGCTTCCAAATTTCTTGGGTTAGCAGTAATTAGATTGATGCAAGGTCTAGGATTGAAAACCTTTAAAATAAAATAAAAAATGTAAGGATTCAGAACATAAAATTGTAAGATTTTCATGTGTAGATGCAAGTAATTACAGCTGTGCACAAACCATTCCTTTGCGGCTGCACATTGCTACTAAATCTTCACAAAACTTGATGACTTCTCTTTCGGATGTTCGAGAAAAGTTCAAGCATGCCCAATTGTTAACAGTGCCACCATTTACCATTTTCTACACACAAATGAAATATGTATGAAGCACTTGTAATAAAATTACTACCAACAAATTCTAGTATTTACAACCAGCTATGATTTCTACTACTTGCCGAAAATAGTGGAACTTTTTAAGTTTTTTTCTACAATTCACAGATTTTAATTCTAGATGAAGAAATTGTTAGGAGCCAGCCTCCTCACAAAATAATGCTTAAGGTACCTTAAAATGAATAAAGGAAAAAAAAAAATTTCACTACCATTCTCATCATGTTCCACTGTCCAACAGATGGCTGACATGATTTTTGTTCTCCGGACTCATGATACTTTAACTGCATTAATCATCAGCAATGACAATAATTTTAAACAAAAATTGAAAATAGTTAGTATATGCATAAAAATCCAGGCTATTTATATGGTATCTGTTTCTCAATACCATTGGTGGGGGGAGTACTCTGGCATCAACAGAAACCATTCGATTGTAAATTTTCATTCCAAACTCCTGAACAAAATTATCACTGCCATAGTTGTTCCCATTAACCACCTGCAAATATCACATGATTAAATAAAAAAGGAGGCATTAATAAACAGTCGCATGCCCAGTAAATTCAAAAGAAATGAAAAGAGCAAAAGAATGATCGCACCTTTAAAATACTAGCTTCACGTTCATGTGGTCTTTTACAAGTAGCTCTCAATATGTTAGTTACTTGTCGTTCATTCAGCTTTTTGACATATCTCTGACCGGAGATTATTTGACAAACCTACATAGAATAACATGTATCAAAATCAACCCAAATGAGCACAATGCTTACTCCAGACATAAAGATCATAAGAAGAAAACAAAGAAACATACCTCCATTGGTATGTACTTAGGCCTACTATCGCTGCCTGCCAGAAGACATGGCAATTTGGGATACTTAAGGTTAACACCATATTTATTCCGGAAGTATTGTACAATAGACAAGCTAGCCCCATTCTCATCGGGAAACCTAAGAAAATAAAAATTTCTACAATCAACTTCTCAACATCACAATGGAACATGTAAAGAGAGATAACGGATGTAGGGATGGAGAAAAGAAAGATACGTTATTCTATCTATTGGACCAGGTGATATTCCATTGATCTTGTATCGGATTCGAAGATCTGGATTATGAGTGGTCTCCACTCGGACACCTCTGAGAACTTTCTTAAGCTATAAAATGTTGTAAATGTTAGTACCATAAACAGATCAAAGCAAAGTGCAAGCAGCAAAAGGAAGTTAATTACTTTGATTCTATCATGGTCACTGAGAGGCCTTGAGAAATCACGAAAATCACGAACATTCAAATACTCAGCCACAAAGTCCATAAGATGTCCCTCCTTGTAAAATGATGTTGCAGCAATATCTGGTCAGATACAGAGATTATTAGTTCCCTCCTAATTTGAAAATTCAACAAAAAAACAAAGATATTAACATGATGTCATACCGATATTAAGAGACAGCCCCATTTGAGTAGGACGTAAACTCTGGTAGAATCCACGCCAATACTCAACTCCACCTCCAAGGTCGGGATTTTCACCGGTACTAAATTGAGGAGAGAAAAAGGACCTTCCAACAGTTTTATACCTAGGTCATGTGAAGAAAGCAAATGTCATTCTTATACAGGACCAAAATATACAAAGGATGAAAACAAAGAATGAAAGTACAATTAAAAAGAGTTCTGTACTTGGTGCAAGGTGATTCCCTCAAAACCACGTCTAATGCTTGAATAGTTTCATGAGGTGAATCAGATTGCCTACTCTGCAGAAACTCATGGAGATGATGCAAGTCCTTCATGGCTGCGAATTTAATGGTGACCCTGAATTCTTTCTCACGCCTTCATTTTGAGAAGTCATACACATCAAGATAAGAAATAAAAGAAACAGCAGGTGACTACTAAATAAAAAGGTAATTCTAAGTTTAATTAATAAAGCACAAACCCATTGGCCTTTCGATCTAGCTCTGCCAACTTGATCACAAAGGTCTTTGAAGGGAATGGCAATTGACCTGCAGTGTACAGACTCTTACGGCCATCATAAGCAGGTGTTCTACCACCCAAGTCAGAGTGCTGGTACAGTTTCACGAGCTCAGTTATTATTGACCGATTTAAATTGCGTGATGTTGTTTCAGGAACAATCGCCACCTATAAAGATTATTTAAATCACCAGAGATTGGGTAATAGTTAGTAATTTTACTTCATATCAAGCTATATTAGAAACTAGAACTTGTAAAATGGACATGATTAAAGCTGATATTTCACTGCTCACGCAAATCACATTTCAGCACTGTGCAATCAGCTTTCTAGAAAACAGGAGATTTAACATGACTCTTGTCATCCTTTTCTTTCTCTATCTTCCATTACTTTCTAAGTACTGATAACTAATATTTGAAGTAAACTATACAGATTCACTGGGAGGTATAATACAAAAAAAAGCCAACGAAGGCCTAGCCACATATAAATTTTCTACTGGACTCTAAAAGCACAAAAATAGACAATTTTAGCAGAAAAAAGTCAATGCATGTTATATCTGTAGTCCGGTGAATTATACTCTCTTGCTAAAGAACAAGAACCTTTCCTTTTTAATAAGCACAAATAGGACTGGCAAAAAAGCTCGTGGCTCATGACCCGCTTGGTATTCGCTCGTGACTCGATCGGTAACAGCTCGTTCGTTAGTGGATCGAGTTAAAATTAGCTTGCTACATACTCGAGCCATAATTAATGAGTTTGAGTTTGGCCTGGCTCGACACGAGCCAGCTCGGTCGTTAACGAGCTATTTAATATATATAGTTTAATAGTTTAATCAAATCCGTTCACTTCATATTGGGGATATTATGGTTTATGAATGTTATAGCTAGTGTAGTAGTAATTGCACTTTGGACTGTGTTTAAGTTAATTGGTAATATTGTATGGAATACGTGTGAATTAATTACAAGCAACTCAGTTAATTTGTATGAATTTTTTTGATTTGATATACATGAATTTATTTAGTAAATATGTTTGTATGAATTTAGAATTTTGATATATTTGTATGTATGAATTTAGCTGTAAATTTAATTATAATAGTTGATTTGCTTAATTACAGTTGAATTAAGAGTAATCCTTAGTAATTAGTTATATAAATATTATTTTGTTTTAGCCATAATATTGATAAGATATGTTATGAAAATTTAAGATATAGCAGAAAAGAAAATATACAAATTTATAAATATGCCAAGCTAATAACGAGCTAGCTCGGCTCGCTCAAACAAGTCACGAGTCGGTCTTGAGCAATAGTTTTAGCTCGGGATCTAAAATCCAAACTCGCTCGCTCAATTTGATACACCAACAAGCCGAATATGAGTGTAGCCTAACTCGCTCGTTAACAGCTTGTTGCCACCCCTAAGCACAAATAATTCCAAGGAAGGAGAGCATAAAATAAGTAAACAATAAATGTTTTATTAGAAAGAAAAAAAGAGCTTCTCAAGGTGGTAAATGTTTTTTTTTTTTCCCTCTACATTCAAAGTTTCAAATGTGTACAGAAATTATTAAAACCAGCACTAGTTAGCGCAAGTTACTGTAAGCTAACCATAAAGGCCAGTCAACGGTCATAGTATTTCATAGTAACGGATTTCCACAACAATTCACTATGAATTTTATTCTAGAGAAATATTAACAATTACTTTACGAATTGCTTTTTTACATTGAAAATACATATGTTACATAAGAAATAATAATATTGCAATAATTAATAAGTTCCGACAAAATTAATTTGCTACTGAATATAAATAATTAACAAAAAAAATATTACAAATTAATATATGTAACATCAATAATGAGTTAGGCTAATATGACATTAGTGTTATTTGAAACTAAATAACACCACATCTTAAATCCTTAGATGTGTTTTAAGATTCGTAATATCCGCTTTTACTGTTCAAACACTTTATTTTGTACGAATCTTAAAGCAGATCTAAGGGTTTAAGATGTAGTGTTATTTAATTTCAAATAACACTAATATCATATTAGCCTAACTCATCAATTATTGATACAGATTCGATCACTATAAGGCGACATTGTTTATAGCAATTAATTAATTAATACTATGAAATACGCACGTCCTGGATTATAATCAGAATGAGCATTGAATGCAAATGGCAATTGATTGAGGATTATTTGTGAATCTGGATACCCTTTCCCATTTGGTGCCGTTGACAATATCAACATACTTGTTCAATTTTTAATCTAAAAGCAAACAAAAACCAGGCAACAACACTGGTACATTATAATACCAGACAGGAAGAGACAACCCCTACCCCACCTACAGGAAAAGAATCCACCCAATGGCCACAAGAAACAGCACAAATTCCCCCGACACAGGAAGCCTCCAAATGGGCCCCAAAAGATTTACCGTGGAAAAAGATAAACAATAAAATAACCCTGAGAACAATCAATAGGGAGAAAAAGCACAACGGTTACTTTTAAAAGTATACAAAAGTAAACCTTAAACTCGTATCTAATAAAGATTAGTCAGCACCAACATTGAGATTAAACCTAAACCTGAAAAAGTGAAAAATGTACTGTCTACGAGTTTAAAAAGTATGGTATGCCTATTTTTAAGACAAAGAAGCATAGAAAATTTAGCGGTCATGATAACACTTCTTTTACTTTTGACTTTTTCTTCCTCTTTTTTTGTATTTTGCATTGTTAAGATTCAAAAATTTCTATCTTCACATTATATATATTTTAAAAGTTTATAAGAATTCACATCTCATTTTTCTTCAAGTCAATTCTATTTATTTGGACGATATATATAATGTCCGTCATCTTTATAATTGACAACTGCATGTTTAATCATTATATGTGATTAGTTGATCAGAGATTCAAAATTGCAAAAGAACAACAATTGATGAAATTGAAAGTTTTATTTACTCAAGTATTAAATTAAAGTAAGTTATGGATGATTTGAGAAAATAATGGAGATATGTAAGAATGTATTGGAATTCCAATTTGCAAAAGTGAAAATATTTTATTATTAATGGCACGGAGCAATTAATTAATGCTGATCAAATTAATTAGTTAAAAATAGAATGATCATGCGGTAAAAACGTATCATTGGACGGACCCACGCGATGAAAACGTATTTAAAAAAAAAGTCCGGACCCACGCGGCTATGGTACTAAACCAGCAAAAGAAATATTCAAAAGCGGGACAAAATAAAACTATATCAAAATTACCAAAAGAGGTTTCATCAAGCATTAAACAACAAACAGCAAAAAAAACCATTTAGAAGTAGCTATAGATCAAAGTCGTAAGAGAAATTAAGGACATAAACAAGGGGAAAAAAAATAGTGATCTTACATCATAGTGGTAGAGATCCTTGTCGGTAATCTCAACCAGAAAGTGATTCGCTCGGACAACGCACTTTTTCCCAACTTTTCCAAACCCCGGTCTGTTCGGGTATCCAATCGATTTACTCGACCGAGGAGGCGCATCCACCGGAGCCGGAACAATTGCCGAGGATGACCCTGGTGTCGCCACCACTGTTTTTTTCTCGGACAGACTCAGGCGCTCTGTCTCTCGGGTGAGACTCGATTCTGCTGATCCTGACGAAGCCAAAGTAGGAGGCGCCGCCGGAATAGGTGCCAAACCACCTCGGCCCCTTTGACTCGATCCGGTTGATCCTGACAATGCCGTAGTAAGAGGCGCTGGTGCGTATGGCGCTGCCGGAGGAGGTGCCAAACCACCTCGACCCCTTTGACTCAATTCGGTTGGAGGAGCTGGTGTATAAGGCGTTGCCGGAGAAGGCGTGAAACCACCTCGGCCCCTTTGACTACCATCCCGGCCTCTGCCACGACCGTACGTATGTGGAGGAGGCTGAGATTCCCTAGGGTAGCCTTCATACCCGCCGCGACCGCCGCCGCGACGACCGCCACCACCTCGATTCGACATTGTAATTGGAAATTATAGAAAAGACTGATCGGTGGAAGAGTGAGAGTAGAGAAGAAGAGACTGGACGGTTGCCAGGAAAGTGGCAGGGACCGAGTGACCCTTATAAATATACGGGAAGGACACGAGACGCATGAGTCGTTGCTTGCTCCTGGAGTTCCACGTCAGATAAATCCATATATCATATATTATGATCGATATAGTAGCAATTAATATTATTATGGATATGTATATGGAGTTAGACTAATATGGTATTGGTGTTATTTGAAACTAAATAACACTGCATTTTAAATCTTTAGATCTGTTTTAAGATTCATAATATCCGCTTTTACTGTTTAAATACTTTATTTTGTACGAATTTTAAAGCAGATCTAAGGATTTAAGATGTGGTGTTATTTAGTTTCAAATAACACCAATGTCATATTAGCCTAACTCATGTATGTGTGTATTACTTATAATTAATAACATGTGCAAACAATGATAATATGGTACATATATAGTACAATTATTATGTAATATTATGCGTAGATAAAAGATAAATTGTTCATTGATATTGTTGTTACATTTCAGTTTTGACTTGGAATTTTTATTTTTTCTAAATGTTAAGGTTTCTTCATCTTCAATTTTCTCCTTGGTAGTGATATCCTTCTATATTACCATTATCATTCCACCGTCAAGGTATCGTGATATTTTATACATTATTTGTGGGAGTAGAAAGTCAACTGGCATAAAAATAAAAGGGATTGATGTTAGTAAATGATACAGGCCTAAATAGACAATTAATAAAACTAATAGATTACATTGGAGTTATGAGATTCCACTGAAATTTGAAATTGAGTCATAAACACATGCGCAAAATGTCCAAAATTGAAAAAAAAAAAAAATTAAGGATATTTTTTTAAGATAAATAGTAATTAAAAATTAATCTATTAATAAGAGAAATTTGTGTGTTAATTACGGTTTGCACAATTTTAAGAACAGTATGTTTGATTTCAAAAGTTTAACAATATAATGTCTAATTTTTAAACATGTGCTAAACACGTACATTCAAAAAATAAAAACAAAAATCAGATAAAGATCTCCTAAATGCGTACATTTAAAATAAAATATGAAACTCAGCCATAACATATGCATTTAATATCCTTAGATTAATTTCTTTGTTTAAAGACGTTTTGAGTGTATCTTTTTCCAATATTTTCATTTGACTAAACACATTTATTCAGTCCAAACTAGTAAACACTTGAGTTTAGAAAATAAACATAAGATTTGTCAAATTTGTTATATTAAGAAATATTATTGTTTAAACTTAAAAAGTTGCATAAATCATTTAAAGAAGTTGAACTGTCGTACAGAAACCAAACGGTTGGTATTTCAACGCCTTTATCGGCTCATGGCACTGAGTTGTGATCCGAGAGTAGTCATGGCCTGGTAGGAGGAAGCCCAAGCGACGCTGCTCGTCATGAAACCTTGACCCAGTGACTAATTATGTTTTCCACAGATAAATAAAGATATTACGACCTACTCGCTTAGTGCCCCTGTGCAATGCTTTGCATAGTGAGCACTTATTCTAGAAGCTTTCATGACACGATTCATGAATCATTCACGAATTAAATTTAAATAATTTGTTTTTTTATTATGCAGAACTAAACATCAAATTATTCAGTTAACCGAATTTTAACTGAGTTAAATTCGAATAATTCATAAATTTTACGAATTTTTTCATAATATTATTTTTTCTGCTCTCTTACATGACTGAGATATGTAATCTGAATAATTCCGATTCATTTATAAATTATACCTGAATTATTACTGAATTACAAACATTTTATCTTGCGGAATCGAATCTGAATAATTCATTTGTAACCATGCTTAATGCACATGTCACCTGTGCAAGTTGTGGAAAAAAATTTGTGACACACATGAATAACCACTTTGTTATAAGCACAGAAGATCCGACAAAACCACTGGTTTCTCACGCGCTTCAACCCCACCACCTTTTTTAAGTGCTTTAGCCTGTGGGGCTGTGGCCTATCCTATGGGAAGTTTAAAAGACACTATTTGAGATCTGAATTTAAAAGAGAAAAAGGACATTAAAGGATTGATATTTTAATAATAAATATGGAACCCTTTGTTTAATTGTTTCCCCTTCTAGTCTTCCAGGCAAAGAAGAATTAAGAACCGACAGAATCGATACTTCGTCTCCCATTGTCAGCAAGAAAAAGGAACCGACACAAAAAAGGCGGAAAAATATTTACATTATTATCCTTTCATGGTTGACGTAGAATTAGGGGTGTAAACGGAATCCTCTCCGTATTTGCTCCTTATCTGATTATTATCCTAATCTGGATTAAACATGAATACGGATACATATTTTTTTTGTATATAATAAAATAATGAAAATACAAATAATTTTATAAAGGTGAATATCTGCATCCGTCTTCACAATTATTCAGATCTAAAATTGCTTCAAAATAGCTCTAACTTTACTTCTCCGGATATAATTTGTTATGTAATTATTCTCAAGTTAATTTCAGTTTTGATTGTAAGATAAATAATAATATGATCTGATTAGCATTATGGTGGTAGTAACCATGACATCACGTGACAGGAATCTGAAGCAGCGTTTCGAGGAGTTTCCACCCAATAGCTAACTGATTACTTTCAATCACAAAAAGGAATAAAAACAAACGACTACTTAGGTCTTAACTCTTAAGTATGTTTTCTGATGTGTAATCATCGATTTTATGCATCACATGAAAACTATCCCTTCGGCGTGTTCGTTTTTATGAAGTTTTTATGAAGATAACAAATGAATTATGCGAGTTTTAATTCAGTGGAATCAAAAGTCTATGATTTGAAAATAATTTCATCTCACAAGGAATCAAAAAAAAAATCTATATTTTATTTGCAGATAGTTAAGTAAAAAATTGGTTAATTGAATAATTCATCAATCAGTTCAAAAGCACCAAAAAAAACATTTTATTTGCGAATAATTCTTTTTTGTGGTGTTGGCAAACCGAACAGTCTATTATTCGGTTGACCGAATTATTCGCAAATTTTACTAATTTTTTCCAAATTTACAAATTATTCGTGATTCCTTTTCCTCCGTTGTGGAACTGAGATCTCCAATCCGGACTCCGTGTATAATTTCAAATTAATCTCAAAATGTCCAAATTATTCTCAAATCACGAATTTTACACCGTATCAAACTAAACCATAAATAATGCATTTATCACCAAAAAATTCATCTGTCACTATACACCCAGTGGCTTAATGTACAATATGGAAAACAATTTGACATCATTAACTACATTGTTATATGAACAGAAGATCCCTCGAAAAACATTCAAATCACCCTTCTTCTTTTTTTTTTTTGAAATATACATCACCCGTTTTATTACACCAAAAAATAGTGTCATGACTCATAACTACTAGTCTCCCACTACCCTTCTTTAATTAGGTGATATCTAAAATTTTAAAGAGAAAGGGACATTTGAGAATTGAGATTTCAGATATTGATTGATAACTGTGGCATCCTTTGATACTCATCTCCCGGGGTGCTGATATTGACAACATTAATTCTTTTATTAACACAACACCTTCAAATATTTTTATTATTTAGACAAATTTATCCTTCATTAATTATTTTCTTTTAAAATTAAATCTTTCACTTATATTAATGTCTATCAATATTTCCTTTTGTGTTCATTTTTCTTTTGTCAAAGTATAAATTGTAGATGCATTACCATAAACTGTGGTCCCACTAGTCAAATTAAACAAATTCATTTGACTAAGTTGAGTGAGATTCAAGTAGGTGTGTGTTTCTTCCGGAGACCACCGCGTGGCCTTGTGCCATTTGGTATATAAAGTTTGCATTTTTCATATATTTAACATTCAAATTATCCAATTTTTTAACAAATTTAATAATAATTTAGTACATGTATTTTAAGTACGTAGAACTAGGTGATCTTAACTTCTTCAAATCTCTTGAAAAGTTTAACTTCAAATTTTATCGGATTGATTTCAAATAATGAATCCAAACTTCACGAGCGATGCGTTCTCACATCAAATTTTATAAAATTTTGAATTAAATTAATATAAAGTCAAGCGGTAAAAAAATTAACTCAAATCATTTTTTTACCACTTGACTTTATACTAAATTACTCCGAAAAATTAAAATTTGAAATTAAACATATCACTTGTGAAGCGAGTTGGTTTTAACGGTTTAGAACTTTAAATTCATCGGTTGAAGTCAATCCCATTAATTTTGAATTTAAGCTCACCAATTTTTTTAATAAACTTAAGAACAATCTAGTTCTACTCTTATATTTTGTTTGATCCGAAACAACACAACTATATTACTTGAGGTTATTTTAAATTTTTAATTATACTTCTAATTATGCACTTTTAAAATCTATACGTGTATCTAAATAAAACTGAAAGAAAAAAAATTATAATTTCTGTTTTGGACAGGATTGAAGTTTAATAATTTCAATTATGGTGGTGATTGAAGAATGAAGACATTTGCTTTTGTGGAGAAAGAACAAAATAGACGGTCACATGCGAAACATGATATTTCATCTAATGAATTTATTGGTTAATCATTTTATTTTTACTATAAAACTATATATAGAGTAATGCATCTACAATTTATACTTTGACAAAAGAAAAATAAACAAAGAAGGAAATATTGATAGACATCAATATAAGTGAAAGATTTAATTTTAAAAAGAAATAATTAATAAAGGGTAAATTTGTTCAAATAATAAAAATATTTGAAGGTGCTGTGTTAATAAAAGAATTAAAGTTGTCAATATCAGCACCCGATCTCCCGTCGTAAGCAAGAAAAAAGGAACCGACCAAAACAATAAGGAAAGATATGTACATAATCCTTCAATAGTTGATGTTTTAATTTAGATAATTAACAATCCGTTCGAGTTTGCAACTTCTACTAATAAGTTGTATTATGAAAAAGTATTTAACTTTCGTTTTTTTTTTAAATAAACGTTCTTTAATTTTTCTTTTCTCGATTGTTTTATTCTAAAAGATTATTATATTAACATATTTTTTGTCATTCTTAAAATTAATATATGACAACTCTTCCATATTTATTTCCATGGATTTTTATTCGTAGGGTTAAAATGCTTTGTTGTTTTTGTGTTTCAATCATATCTTACATTCTTATTTATGTTTTCAAAGTTCAAACAATCTGAATTATTTAACATGATTTATATATTAAAATATGTTTGAAGAACAAATTTTATTTTTTTATATTATTTCAATTTTTCTAAATATATACATAACAACTATTTTTTCAGAAGATCAGATCACCCAAGAACAGTGACTCTGTACCTACTGTAAAACTATGGGTATTAATGGGTACGATACGGGTTATCGGGTCGAGACATTTTCATACACAAATCTGTTATGATAACAAAATAAAATCTTTACCCTTATCTATCTTTTGGAATATGATACAGATTGGGTAAACGGATAAAAGTGTCATTGACATTATGATTTATGCTTTCGATAAAATATTTTTCAAAACAAGAGAAAATAATGACAAATACAATAAATTTGTATTATGAAAAATTTATTGTATCATGTGACATCTTCATACAAATATATAAAAAAAATTATCTTATATGAAAACGGGTAAGATGACGGAACCCTTATCCGTACCCGATAAGCTAATGAAAAAAAATCTTACCCGTACATGTATTTTTAGATACGATACGGATAGAATAAACGGGTAAAAGGGTGTTATTGACACCTCTATTTAAAACACATAAAAATATAAAAATAATAAAAAATAGGTCTCGAGATTTTATTTCGCCGTTCAAAAGATAATTAAAAGTTTTGTATATAAGAAAACAGTGAAACTACTGAAAGAACGTATGCAAAACTTTATAGGAGTAAATTAAAATTTGGTTTAAATCACTAACATTTCTGCAAAGTTACACATTATTTAAAACTATTTTATCAAACATAGAACTGTTAAAATCTGCAAATTTGCACAAAACTGTGTGCTTTTAATTTTGAAGAAATTGTTTAAAATTTGGAACATCTATCTACACATTCTCTGTAAATTTACAGACAATGAAATTCTCAATTCATAGTAAATTATTTCGGAAAACTATTTTGTTAATTAAATAAAAAAAAAATTGCAAACTTACAAGAGTAAATTTAATTTTGTCTGTGAATAAAACTTTTCTTTATTATAATTTGTGTTTTTATATGCGTCTAATATGTGAGAAAAGTGGAACATATACAAACAATTACTCGCCACAACATAAAACCACAATAGCTCCGAGTAGCATTTTGTTTTTTTAATATATAATTAGTGGTTAAAATTTTCACTAACAGGAGGAAGGCCCACTAATGAGTAAGCAACCAGTCAGGAGGAAGACTCATGTCTTGGTCTAAAGGGCTTTGATCTTTCTGATTAGCTTCGCGACCGTACTGAGTATGATGCTATTGATGATGTTTTTATGGCGGCTGACCCATCTACTATAGATTTTGATTCTTCTAGTTCTCCCTCTGTCTGTGCTCATTCTACTGTCAGGATTTATTAGCCTGTGCTTGTCAAGTTTTATTTTTTTTATGATTTCTTTTGTGGTATTTTGTCTTGGATTTTTTTTACAAGTTCTAGTTATCCTGGCAACCATATGCTTTATGTCATTAGTCTGTAGTCTTAGATATCTTCTTAGTGCTTCTTTATGTCATTAGTCTTCACACCTGACGAATCTTTATAATTTCAATTTTTTAGCAACTCTTATGTAAGCTCTGTATGAATCTTATGTTTCTAATGAAATAGGTGGTTTGTCATTTTTATAAAAAAATATATATATATACTAACAAATATAGTAATAAGAAAAAATTACTTATTAAATTTTAGATTCTATCTCCTCATATAACTAGGAGTGGCAACGAGCTAGATCACACTCGTACTCAGTTTGTTGGTGTATCAAGCTGAGCGAGCGAGTTTGAATTTTAGGTTCCGAGCTAAAACTATTACTCAAGACCAACTCGTGGCCTGTTCGAGCGAGCCGAGCTAACTTGTTACTAGCTTGGCAAATTTATAAATTTGTATATTTTCTTTTCTGCTATATCTTAAATTTTCATAACACATCTTATTAATTATATCTAAAACAAAATAATATTTATATGACTAATTATTGAGGAATATTCTTAATTCAATTGTAATTATGCAAATCAACCACTATAAATTAACTTTACAGCTAAATTCATACATACAAATATATCAAATTTTTAAATTCATACAAACATATTCACAGAATAAATTCATGCATACCAAATCAAACAAATTCATATAAATTAACTTAATTGCTTATAATTAATTCACACATATTCCATACAAAATTATCGATCAACTTAAACACAATCCAAAGTGCAATTGCCATAACATTAGCTATAACATCCACAGACTATAATATTTCCAATCTGAAGTGAACGGATCCGATTAAACTATTAAACTATGTATATTAAGTAGCTCGTTAACTACCGAGCTGGCTCGTGCTGAGCCAAGCCAAACTCAAACTCATTAATTCTTACTCGAGTATGTAGCAAGCGAGCTAATTTTAACTCGATCCAGTAACGAACGAGCTGCTACCGATCGAGTCATGAGCGAATACCAAGCGGGCCACGAGTCACAAACTTTTTTGCCAGTCCTACATATAACATAAAAATAAATATTTATATTAATACTTGCGGTACTCTAATATTTTAATCTCCAACTTGCACCACGATTAGATTGGTTTCTTTGATCACTGCTCCGCTTCGACGACAATTGGATTTACTCTCCGTTGCACTCTGATCGAAATAGAAACTCAATGCTTCGATCTCCGACGATACCGCACTTTTGGCTCCAATCAACTCTAGTCCCCGCTTTGTTTTGTTATCCGAAATGATGTATAAGCAGCAGGGTTTTAGAATTGATTAAAAAAATTTAGAATTGATTAAAAATTTAATTACATATAATGCATGACACATGTTTTGCTTCGGCCATTTTTATTAATATCCCCAAAAAAATAGATAATTTTAAAAATAACCTCGTTTTTTTTTTTTTTTTATTAATGCCCTAACCGCTTGGAAGTGGAGCGGTCCAATATCAACACCAAACCGCCCGTATAGTGGGCGGTCCACTTTTTTTTTTTTTTTTTTTTTTTTTTTATAAGTTTTTTTTTATAATTTTTTTTTTTTAAAAAACAGAAATTTTTTATTTTTTTTATTGAAATATTAGAAATGTTGAATATATTTCTTTAGAAATAGATGTAATACAATATAATTTGATTTATTAGAAAGACTGCAACAAATAACCCGGATCAATATTTTTCAGGCCGGATTTTTCGCGGCTGTAAGAAAAATTAATATATCTCTTTATGTGTTATTGGACAAAAATAAAAATGCTTAGATTCTGAGTTATTGATCCCGGTTCAAAAGTCACTTCTATGTAATCTAGAAAATATTATAATCCTTCTAGGACATTTAATTTATAAAAAGTTGTATCTATTTTGAGAATTCTTTTTGAATAACAATTATTAAATAACTTAAAGTTTTTATTTTTTTTCAAAAATAGATACAACTTTTTATAAATTAAATGTCCTAGAAGGATTATAATATTTTCTAGATTACATAGAAGTGACTTTTGAACCGGGATCAATAACTCGGAATCTAAGCATTTTTATTTTTGTCCAATAACACATAAAGAGATATATTAATTTTTCTTACAGCCGCGAAAAATCCGGCCTGAAAAATATTGATCCGGGTTATTTGTTGCAGTCTTTCTAATAAATCAAATTATATTGTATTCCATCTATTTTTAAATAAATATATTCAACATTTCTAATATTTCAATACAAAAAATAAAAAAAATAAAAATTTATGTTTAAAAAAAAATTCAAAAAAAAAAGAACCGCCCTTGAATTGGGCGGTCTGTTTTTTTTTTTAAAATTTTTTTTTTTTAAACAGAATTTTTTTTTATTTTTTTATTGAAATATTAGAAATTTTGAATATATTTCTTTAAAAATAGATGGAATACAATATAATTTGATTTATTAGAAAGACTGCAACAAATAACCCGGATCAATATTTTTCAGGCCGGATTTTTCGCGGCTGTAAGAAAAATTAATATATCTCTTTATGTGTTATTGGACAAAAATAAAAATGCTTAGATTCCGAGTTATTGATCCCGGTTCAAAAGTCACTTCTATGTAATCTAGAAAATATTATAATCCTTCTAGGACATTTAATTTATAAAAAGTTGTATCTATTTTTGAAAAAAAATAAAAACTTTAAGTTATTTAATAATTGTTATTCAAAAAGAATTCTCAAAATAGATACAACTTTTTATAAATTAAATGTCCTAGAAGGATTATAATATTTTCTAGATTACATAGAAGTGACTTTTGAACCGGGATCAATAACTTAGAATCTAAGCATTTTTATTTTTGTCCAATAACACATAAAGAGATATATTAATTTTTCTTACAGCCGCGAAAAATCCGGTCTGAAAAATATTGATCCGGGTTATTTGTTGCAGTCTTTCTAATAAATCAAATTATATTATATTACATCTATTTCTAAAGAAATATATTCAACATTTCTAATATTTCAATAAAAAAAATAAAAAATTTCTGTTTTTTAAAAAAAAAAAATTATAAAAAAAAACTTATAAAAAAAAAAAAAAAAAAAAAAAAAAGTGGACCGCCCACTATACGGGCGGTTTGGTGTTGATATTGGACCGCTCCACTTCCAAGCGGTTAGGGCATTAATAAAAAAAAAAAAAAAACGAGGTTATTTTTAAAATTATCTATTTTTTTGGGGATATTAATAAAAATGGCCGTGTTTTGCTTTTAATAAAGCCGGAGAACTTTATCTTTATTTTTTCGTTAAAAATAAAAATGAAGCTTTTATTTAATTATATCGCGATCTAGATCCAACTCAGTTCTGAACATAAACAAAATGCAAAATGAATCTGATCAGCTAGACGTTAAAATTTTATTTATAAAGTGAACCTTTTTTCTTTGAAAAATAAAATATACATAAAAAATGAATGTTCGATCTAGAATAATTAATTCTTGCACATGATTAATGCACCTTTAATATGCCATTTAAGAATATTTATAATTAGCACGTAATTTATTCAAATTTAATTCCAGAAACAGTTTCTACTGTGCAAAAAAATATTTAATTATCACCTTTTGTCATTAGAAAAGGAAGTTTATCATTAAAAAATTATTAAATAAATAAATAAAACAAAATTAACGTTTTATTTTCAGCAATGTAAGGGATAAATAATTATATAATCTATTTTTTTGTACAAAAATTTAAACACATCTAACATTCACACAGATAAAAATCATATAATAAAATATATTTATCACTCGTCGCTATCCCTGAGTTCCTGTCAAATCGATGTTGCCAGTTCTTAATTTTCCTTTGTCTAAAACGGAGAAACAAAGTAGACAGAGAAAGCAATAGTTATTTATATTTAAAACCTCAAATGTCCTTATATAGTTTGAGATCTCAACTAAAAAGGTAGTAACAGGTCTATGCCTAATACCTAGCCTGTAATAGTTTTTTTATTTTTTTATTTAGGGGTACTGTAATGCTAGTTCTAAGGAAACTTTAACTTAATAATAAATAAAAGAAAAGTAAAAAAGTAGTAGACTCAGAAAGTAGGTATGACTTGGTGCCTAAGCCTAAGGGTTCTTCGTCAAGTTATGAATGACTTGGACTGGTAAAGCAGGAATGAAATCCGCTTCTTTTCTTGAATAAAAGGACTCTACTCTCTCTCTCTCCTACTCACTCTTTCTCTCTCCTTTTCTTTTTTGTCTCTCTCTCTAAAAGGAGGACCCTCCAGTTCTACTGTCGAGAATAGAGCAGATTCTCACCCGGTGAAGTGCGTGATGGGTCAGTGGTTTTAAGGGATCATCTGGTTGATAATGTTTCTCACAAAATGGTCTCTTCATATGTTAGTGAGTATAAGTTAATATAATATTAGTGTCATTTCAGTATATATAATATTAACTTTAAAATCTATTAAATTAAATTTAAATAGTAAATCTAAATCGTTCAAACTAATTTACTTTATGAGTGATGTGTTTACATGCAAACTTTTTATATTTTCAAGTTATTTTAGTATCAAATCAAGCGGCAAAAAAAAATTAAAAATGAATGTATTAAAATTAACTTAAAAACTCAAACATTTGACTGCTTGACTTGATATCAAATAAACTCGAAAATTTAAAAATTTTACATGTAAACACACAACTAATGAAGTAAATCGGTTTGAATGGTTTGGATTCACTGTTTGAACTTGATTTGATAGGTTTTGGAGTTAGTGTTATATAAACTAAAATAACACTAATGTTATATTAGTCATACTCTATATTAGTATAGTCACAAGATACGCAAATTATTCGTAAATAATTTTTTTTTTTGCGATGCAGAATCGAATGTCGAATTATTCAGTTGACCGAATTTTAACCGAATTAAATTCAAATAATTATGGAATTTTATGAACTTTTTCCTAATTTTACGAATTATTTGCAAAAAATTTCATAATTTTTTCCATAACATTTTTTTCAATTATTTTTTGCCCTCTTGCAAGACTGTAATTTTTTATCTGGATATTTCTGAATCATTCTCAATTATATCCGAGTTCTTTCCAAATCACAAATTTTTTATCTTGCTGAACCGAACCCAAATAATTTATTTGTCACTATAGCACATTGTACAGTAAGTCAGTAATTCATTGAGCAGAAACAAACACGCCGAAGGGATATTTTTCATGTGCCACATAAAATCTGTGATTATCTATCAGGAAGCATACTTAAGACCGAAGTAACTTTTTTTCTTTATGATTGAAAGTAGGAGTAAGTCTATGGTACTATGCATATTACGATTTGTTATCGTGTTACAGCTTTATATTCGAGTTTTCAAATTCTAATGGTCAATCCAAACCGTTCATCTTGTTCTCCATATTAATATGTGTTTGGAGACCAAATTTTATGTTTTTTTAAAAAATTTATTATTTTTTTAGATTTATTGAAAATCACTGTTTTTGGATGGTCCAGAATTTTCAGATCAAGTGATTTTCTAAATATCTAAAAAAATAGTAAAAAATGTTCAAAAAATGTAAAATTTGGTCTCCAAATACATAGTAATATGGAGAACAAGATAAATGGTTCGGATTTACCGTTAGAATTTAAAAACTCAAATATAGAGCTGTAGCACAATAACAACCTATGATATACATAGTACCATAGACTCACTCTTGAAAGTAGTTTATTCTTTGTTTTGGAAAAAAGAAAGTAGTCTAAGTACTCAGCAATTGCGTCGAAATTTGGAGCAGAGCTTTTTCAGATTCCTGGGTAAAGAGTTTAATAGAGCAAATTTTACTTCATACAGATGAGCTACTATAGAATCAAAACAACAATGAATATGATATTTGCACTGCATGAAATGAAAACTACTCTGTTAAAATATTGAGCCGCGTTGAATCACCAAGTCTGTTGGTTTCTCTATGACCGTGCAACTTATTAACTTGTAATAGTTACTAGTCAGCATTTAATTAGAATTTTTATTCTTAAGTTTCAGAATTTTGAACAAAATTGTTTCTTAATATAATAAATTTCACAAATTTTATGTTTACTTTCTAAAAGCAGCGTTTACTAGTTTTGACTAAATAATTGTATTTACATAAATAAAAAATATATTGAAAGAAAAATACTCAAAATACGATAACAAGTAAATTCAACTAAGGCCACTGAATGCAGAATTAAATTTAAATATTTTAATAAAACAAGTAAGTTAAATTGATTTTTACGAAAAATAGCTCCACAGTGGATTGATGAAGACGGTTTATTATGCCTACTATATATACAGTGGAGCACATTTTTTTTTTACCTCCATCGATCCACATAATTGATGGAGTTGCTTTTCGAGAAAAGAAGAGAGAGAGTGAGTAGGAGAGAGAGAGACAGGAGAGTCCTTTTATTCAATAAAAGAAGCGGATTTCATTCCTGCTTTATCAGTCCAAGTCATTCATAACTTGCAGGAAAAGCCCTTAGGCTTAGGCACCAAGTCATACCTACTTTCTGAGCTACTACTTTTTTAGTTTTTTTTTTTTCATTTGGAGTGGTATATTAAACGCAACTTTTGTAATTTTAAGAGCTGAAAGAATATTTTTCATATAAATGTCTAATTTATCCTTACTCTTTAATACTCATCTCTTTTTTACTTCTATATATACCTAGATTCATTAATACTTGTACATTTTATATAAATAGAAACAATTCAATTCAATTATATCTTGAAAAACAATGATGAAAGCTGGAATGGGATTGCCTATTATGTATTTTAGTTAAGCAATGTCATAATAAAAAATTTTGAGAGGGCTAAAATTTTATTAGCGTTGAAATTTATTTTGTAAGAATGTTCATAGTCGTTGGTGGAGAGGATTGTGAGTGAGTGCAACCGCTGGATGGAGTTTTGTTAATTTATCTCAAATCAATTTTTTTTAATGTTGTGATGGACACAATATCATGACTGAGTAGGGTATTGTTTAAGTTTAGTAGTGTTGTAATGCACACTATCCTACATTTGTGCACTGTTCAAATGCGATAATACTAACTGCTTATGTCATGGAAGTTAAAAAAAGAAGTAAGAATGTTCACAGTCACTAATTAATGAGATTATAGTGTAAGAAGTAAACCAAAATTTCTAAAAATATATATGCAAACACTAATTAATTAATGAGACAACATTATTACTGTAAAAACATATATGTTTTAATCATTGTTTCTAATGTATTATTCAATGGAGTGCAAAACAAAGGCACTTCAAAACAAGCATTTTATAATGAATTCCTCTTGTAGTAAAAAACATTAAAATATGTATTAGCAAATGCACCACATATATATATATATATATATATATATATATATATATATATATATATATATATATATATATATATATATATAGATGGGCTATGGTGCATTGCAATGCATGGACCCTCTCATGCATTGCACTATAAATCACATATTTAAAGTCTAAACGACCGATCTGAACCATTAGATATTTAATCTATATTGAAATGTGGTTGGAAACCAAATTTTACATTTTTTGGAATTTTTTTACTATTTATTAAGTATTTTTGAAAATTGTTGTTTTGCTGTGAACAGTAAAAACAGTAAAATTTTCTGGACTATCGGATCAGCGACTTTAAAAATTGCTTAATAAATAGTAAAAAAAAATTCAAAAAAATATAAAATCTGGTCCCCAAGGACATATTAATATGAAGAACAAGATGAACGGTTCGGATCGGTCGGTTGGACTTTAAATCCATAATTTATAGTGCAATGCATGAGGGGGTTCATGCATTGTAGTACACCATAGCCCATCTATATATATATATATACTTCTTGTATATAGATTATAAACTACTGTCGAATATATGCATATGGTTGAGATTATAATTATCACTACAAGGTCATATGCATATGCAGATGTATCTTGTAGGTTTCTAGCTATTAATTACATTTTGATGAGAATAATTACAATATAAAAGTTATTAATTTTCTTTTTTGCAAGATTAATTAGTTGCAACGTATGTTCAAAGATACACAAGGGAATGAAAACCTAAGAAAGTAAGATGTAATATTTTAACAAACAGATGGGAAGAAAAAAAATTAAATTCAATCTAAGTTCTCTTATTTTATATATATCAAATTAAATTATGAATTAGCCTTTCTTAATCTAAAAGACACTACTTTATTGTTTGATTGTTGCAGCAATCAATATTTTTTTTGTCACATAAACAATTGATATTATCTATCTAATGTAGAATATAAGAACTTCAACAACATAAATCAAAACAACATGTATAAATTAATGAAAACTAATTGGTTATGGTTGAATTAATTAAATAAAAATTATTTTTGATAAACTATGCCAAAGCTTTATCATAGATGATATATGTTTCTTAACATTATTTTGACAGTTTATATTTGGCATTGAGTGTGAGGTCATTGACTTATTAATGATTTTCATTAATTGATCCATTCTTCTTTTTCTCGGAAAGATCCACTTTCTATTATTTTCCTTTCTAAGTCTGAGAGAAAAAGGATAAACCTGGAATTAAAGGATAAAAGTTTCTCAGAGTTAGTGTTTGGCAAAAATCCGGATCGGATATATCCGCCCGTACCCGCCGTTTGAGGTACCCGTATCCGAGCTCGGGTATGGGTCGGGTACTCGGGTACAAAGGTACAGGAAAAAACCGGACCGAACCCGTTATTTTGGACCAATACCCGACTATATCCTACTCAATTTTACCCGTATTCGACTAAACCCGTACCTGACTACCCGTACCCGTATACCCGAGTTACTGTTCATCCATTTCAAAATTCAAAAATTATGATTTTTTCCCTCCGAAACCAGAAAAAAAAAAAATACCCTATCCACCCTACCCGTATCCGTATCCGTCTTATCCGTCTAGGATACACGAGTAAGGATATAACTCGGATAGGGCATGAATTTTGAAAATTATACCCGCCATACCTGTACCCGAATACCCTTGTACTCGAGTATATCCGTACCCAAAATGTACCCGTACCCTAGACAGATATACCCGGGATACCCGTACCCGCCCGAGTATAAATACTCTACTCAGAGTGCTCAAAATCTCAATTTTTGTGCTGAATAAGTGCGCCCTTTTTTTTTTATTAAAACCCGTAGGTATCCATCTATTAATAAGTTAAAGTTTCCTTACAACTATCATTACAGTACCCCTAAAAAAAACTAACATTTGAGGTTTTAAATATTAATAACTATTGCTTTCTCTGTCTACTTTGTTTCCCCGTTTTAGACAAAGGAAAATTAACAACTGACAATATCGATTTGACAGGAACTCAAAGATAGCGATTTATCTGACAGTGGGACCTGTGCTTATTGATTTGATGGGCATTTATTGAACTTGTGAATTTTTATCATTGTGTCCCTTGCCACGACATAACCACAACAAAAATTAACTTATTTGATGGAACAAATTTTGATTTTTAATAAATTTAATTACCTCTAAAAATTTCTTCCTCCAAACAGCTTTCAAATTTCCAAATTCATTTCGAATTATATGCACCGATGTTATAAATAATGGTATGCGGTTATTGGACGGATAGATAACACTAAGCAATTAATTAAAAATAATCAGAAGTAATTAGCTAATTAATTTAAAAAATCCATAACAATTTGTGACTACCAATGATTAATCGAATGATTAATCAGACATAACCAAATATAAATGGCCGTTGTTTAATATAAAAATACAAGGGTATGATATGTACTATGTACCGGAATTTTTATTTATACCATAGTAAAAAAATTAATACACCAAAACACTTTTCTTTGGGGAGAATTTAACGTCTATCGGGACCACAAAGTCAATATGCGATTCTATTCTTAGAAGGAGGGGATACAGACCTTCCAAAAACAAAAAAATGTACTGTAATATATATATTTAGGTTTTATGGAGCCTCCAAACCAATCTACGACTCTCGAAAAATGGAGCCGCACATTAACTTAGTGGCCTGAGTAGATATAGAATTTTCCATAAATTTGAGTGTTTTGGTTAAATTTTTTTTAAAGAATATAAATAAAAATTTCGGTAATATGTTGGTTAAGTTTTCATCTGGATTACTAAAATTCTACTCAAATCAAGTTATATAAAATTGTGTACATGTTCATTGTTTATTATACAATTTTCTTTTCACTTTTACCTAATTATGAATAAAAACGACTTGAAAATAAAATCAAGTCACTTAAAATCAAACTTCAATTATGTTTAACGTGTAAATCATAATTTATATGTAATTGATAACCAACAAGCTTAGTATGTGTTAATGAGTATATTTACTAGTAATTTTATTTATTTGGGTTTCAATTAGAAAAAAAAAAACGAATAAAAATTTGAAACAAACAAGATAAATTAATTAATCAAATCAATTTAATTAATATTGGTTCACAGCATTTTAGGACCTTGAGAATACAAGATGAGATTGTGTGTTACGAACTTTTTAATATTCTTTTTGGGGATTACGAAATACAGCAAAACTATATGGAAACTAAATATTCAGATCGATCCTAAAATTATTTTTTGGACGCTGATAACAATCCCCGCAGGTCTATCTCCGCAAAAAACCCCGCACTAACTGCCAAAAAAGTCATGGGGGGGACCGCTCAATCATTAATACTCCGCAAAAAATGTTAGTATTTAACTTGAAGCATCAAAGTATTTATCCTGGATTTGCAAAGTATTAATCCCTATACAATGATCTCTATTTATGACTGAATAAATCAATTCATTAATTGTCCCCGAACAAAATTTCCTTTTTTTTTGAATCATCCCCGCACAACTGGGGACCATTAAACATGGGGGGGACCACTCAATCATTAATGAGCGTTTAAAAAACTGTTAGTATTTAACTTGAAGCATCGAAGTATTTAACTTAAATTTGTCAGATATTAAACCCTATGCAATGATCTCTATTTATGAAAGAATAAATCAATCCATTAATTCTCCCCGCACAAAATTTCCTTTTTTTTGAATCGTCCCCGCACAACTGGAGACCATTAAATAAACAATCCCCTCACCCAATGATAAATACTCTGAGACATAATGATAAATATTTTATGTTACATGGATAAATACTTTACATTATATGAATAAATACTTTATGTTACATGAATAAGTATTTCTCATACATACTTGCAACTTTCAGTAAAACATCAATGATAAATACTATCATGCATAATTATAAATATTTTATGTTACATAGATAAATACTTTGTATTGCATAGATGAATACTTCTCAGACATAATTGCAACTTACAGCAAAAACATCAATGATAAATACTCTCAGACATAATGATAAATACTCTATGTTACATGGATAAATACTCTATGTTACAAGGATAAATACTTCTCAAAAACAATGATAAATATTTTTTTGAACATCAATTAACAGATACGCATTATTAACGGAAATTGTTTTTAGATAACAGTATAATTAATGCAGAGATTGTTTTTAAAGGAATAATTAATGCAGGAATTGATATTAGAGGAAGGCATAATTAATGCGGGGATGGGAGTGGGGGGTTTCTTATAATTAGTGGGGGGATAAAAGGAAATTTTTAGGGAAATTAGTGGGGGGATATATGGCAGTTAAGGAAGAGAGAGAGTGCGGGAAAAATGGGAGGATGAGAGTGGAGGGTTTGTTATAATTATTCTTATTTTTTAATTCTGAATAAGATCCCAATTGCTTGAAATAACAAGTGTCGAAATTTTTATGCTATGTCATGTGCATAATTAATACTGTCAATGCCATTTTACAATATAATCTTGCTATTCCGATGGGTGATTAAAGTGTATAATTATGATATAATCTGGTAATATTAGGAAATATGACAAACATTGGTTCAGTCTTCAGAGTTACCAGACAGCTGCGCACTGGTACGGCTAGTAAGAGCGATATTGATTCTGAACTCCGACAAAGAACTCTCTAGGCAGCTCCAAGTGACACTTTGTTTTGTTTTATCTGGTTACTGATATTTTGCATGGTTAAACAGCCAGGTTTCAAAATTGATTGTAAATAAGGTTAATTTCTATATCTCTCTAACCTGTCTTGGGTTTCTTATTTAGGTCATGTTCAGCGAACGGAAGAAAAAGAAAATGAAAATGAGATTATAAAATTTTTGTACATATTTTTACTGTTCACGTGAGAGAGAAAAAATTCAGTCTAAGTGATTTGTTTTCACGTGAACAGTAAAATATTTACTCCCTCCGAACAGGGCCTTAATTTGCTAGTCAGTTTGTTATGTTACCTGATTATGTCAAATAATATAAAAAGTTCACAAGTCATATTTAGTTTTAAAAAGTGGACAAAAATACCTCTAAGGGCCCGTTTGGCAAATTACTATTCACCGTAGGAAAAAAAAAATTTACTCAGAGCTAAGTTTTATTCCCACGGTGAACAGTAAAATTCAGTTCAAAATTTTTAATTCCCATATCCATTCCTATTCTTTACTGAGCTGTCGAACGGATCCTAAAAATTAAAAAACCCCAGCTATTTCTCTTCTCTATGTTGATTCACAAGTGAAAACTATCAGGCATTGACGAGATGCGGATCCAGATACGAGTACATGACCTTACGTGGAATATCGGAGTAACATAGATGTGACCAGGTCAGTTTTTATAATACTTTTCCATCACTATTAATTCCTTAATTAAATTAACTTCTTACTCTTTTGGATAGAAATGATGAAGTAATAGTAAATACGAGTGATAAACAAATTTATTTTCAGTAATGTAAGGTGTCAATAATTATATAATCTCATTTTTTGCACAAAAAATATAAACGCATCTGATATTCGCACAAATAAAGAATGCATATAATAGAATATATTTTGTTGATGGACAGACTTTGGTCAAGAAAGATTATTCAATGCTGTGTTTGCTACTTCGCAGTGTTTCGATCAAATCCATTTAAGTTTATTATTTGGTAGACTAATTAATCTTACAAGCTATCCATATGATCGTTCTTTGTATAATTCACATATAACAAATTTGATATTTGAGGATAGTTCAAATGCACCATTATTTTGTGTTCTAATATGTTTCACTTTTTTTTTATCTGTGTTTTCAAAGTCCGAACAGTTGATTCAAACTGCTCAACATGATATTTATAATAAAATATTATTGAAAACCAACATTTATATTTTTTTAGAATTTTTTTAGTATTTTTTATATAGGTACAATATCACTTTTTTCGGATGGTGCAAAATCTCCTTAAAACAATGATTTTGTATTTATCTAAAAAAATAGTAAAAAATTATAAAATAAAATAAAATGAGGTCTCCAAGCATATTTTATTATGAAGATTATATCGAGTGGTTCGTCAGATTTTTAAAACAAAGATAAATGTCGTAGAGCATATTAGAACACAAAATCATGATGTATTTGAAATTTTTAACTCTCTTCTTGATATTTTTATATTGATAATCATTTTGATAATATAGAGCAAAGCTAGGGCGTGATGTACTCACCAAGAGAGTTTGGTGAGCACAACTCCAAAAGTATATCGGATCGACGTCAAACGCCAAATCCAAGCACAAACAAAACTACAATAAAATTTTTGCAATCCATATACTTCATGAGTGATGCATATATATATATAATTTTAAAAGTTTCGAGTTTATTTGCTACAAGATCAAACGGTTAAATAAATAATAAAAATTGAATATATAAAACAACTTATAAATTAACTCAAAAAATGTTTACTTTTTTTGACCGCTTGACCGTGTAGCAAATAAACCCGAAACTTTTAAAATTTTGCATGTACATATGCATCTCCAATGAAGTACATTGATTTTAACAGTTTGAATTCGACGTTTAAAATCGATTCGATGAACTTTTAAAATTGTGCTCACAAAACTCTCTTGATGAGCACATCATAACCTAGCTTTACTCAATCACAGTTGCCATGAAAGGCTAATGCTTTATGCACCAGACTTCTCTTCCCATTATTTTTGCATTACTGTTTGAATCTTTTTATTTTGTTTATTTGCAAGTTGCAACTAAAAAATTATGTTAAGTAAATGCCGTGGATGAATAATAAGAGTAGAACTAGGGTGTTCTTAAGCTCACCAAAATGTTTGGTGAGCTTAACTCCAAAATCCATCAAATTGATTTTAAATGACGAATTTGAACTGTTGGAACTCGTCTACATGTGAAAATTTTAAATATTTGAATTAATTTAGTATAAAGTCAATCGGTCAAAATTAAAAGGTTAATAAATTAATTTTAGTGTATTCATTTTTTGAATGTTTTTTGACGGCTTGACTTTATACTAAATTAATTCGAATGTTTAAAATTTTCACATGTAGACGCATCACTTGTAATATAGACGGATTCCAACAGTTTGGATTCGTCATTTGAAACCGATTTAATAAATTTTAAAATTAAGCTCACCAAACACTTTGATGAGCTTAAGAATACTCTAGTTCTACTCGAATAATAATATGAAACTAGTGTAGTGCTACGACAGTACAACCTATTCACTTACAATAACAACCGCTTCTTCCTCAGCAACGTGTCCGTACAAAATTAGATATTAACAAAATCGTCGCAACAGGTTGCAGAGTACAGAACTACAAGGCCCTCAATTGGAATAGAAGAACCGAAAAAAAAAAAAATTGGAATAGACGGACAGATGGACAGATGGACAGACGGACAGTGGATTGTGTAAGATGCAGAGAAACCAAACGGTTGAATGGTTGTTAAACTACTGGGCAAGTCAGCAATGACCGCCCACTGGAACTGCGTAGATTAGAGAATTTGCTGTTTCTTAGTTTGCTTTTTTAGCTTCCTGTTTATTAGTTGCTTATTTGTTTTAATGTAATGTAGTACCAGCTTTAATTCAATCAAATGCCTACGGGCTTTTCCTAAAAAAAGAAAAAAGAAAAAAGGAAGGTGTTGAAGTTTTGTCTGCTACATGGTTATCAGAGATTCAGAGCACACAACGGTACACTGGGGGATTCTATGAGACGGTAGAGAATGCACATATTACGTGTGGTGGTGACACTGACAATTGTCAGAGGTAGATTTTTTTCCACAAGATTCATAATTCAAATACAAGATGAATACAATGTTGTAATAGTCTGTTTAAAATATTCAAAATGATCAATCATTATTGATAGGTTTAAAATGTCAAGTTCGATAAGCCATTATTGATCAGTCATTACTTTAAATTAATTACTTGGCGAATAAAATATCAAGTTCGATAAGTACTAGTTTACTAGATGTTCTTTGCTTTATTTATGATATGTTTATTCGAAAGTGGTGGTAGATATTTTGTAGTTGTAATTTGCAAATATAATATCGAGATACAGTCATTGCACCGTCATAATTGCTGCTGTGCGTCTGAAGTAAGATTGTACGATTTGCAAAAGTTCCTCTTGATTTATTTCGTTGTCAAATCTATTTTTGTCATTGCCCATTTATCCATTTGCTCTCCTTGCTAGGGTGTAAACGGATCCGGATTATTCGCTCTGTATCCGGTTATAATTCGTATAATTATACATATTGTTTCTTGATACGGATCTGGATAATTTTCTTAAATAAGACAGGAGTTGCGAATTCGGATTCGAATAATTTGCATCGGCGAAAACTAGAAGTGGATATCCGATTATATCCGAATACCAAAAACTTATTAACGCTCTCTATCTTTGTTCACTTTAAAGGATACCTGAATATCTTATATAATGTTGGTTTTGATTAGTGTGTATGTTGTGGGACTAACAAAATTAGATATCCAGATTCCGGACGTTTCATTCAAAATGGCTTTTGCTTTAACTACTACTAGCTGCCCTTTGTTCAAATCAGTGTTGTAAATTACGGTATGTGATCATCAGATGGACGGGGTACCACCAAGTGATTAATCGGTAGGCGGCCAATTAATCAGAATTATACAAACAATTTAACGTTTTATTAAATTAATGTGTATATATCATAATTTATTTAACACATTAAACTTATCAAATAAACTTGAATTAACTTAATTTCATTATTATAACATGGCACTACACTTATTTTTTTTAATGCACAAGTATTTTACATTTGTCGGTAACACATTTATTTAATGAAAAAATAAATTCAAGAGTTAAACTTTATTCAAATACTAATAACATATTATTTGAAAGAAATGAAACATTCAATCACTAAATTTAGTTTATAATAATAACATAGTTTCATAAATAAATATGCTATTACTAATTGAAAAAATTACATCAATAATTAGGAAGAAAAATATATGATTGGTAAATGAAAGAAGAATTAATTAATTTTAAACTAAGTAAGAAGAAAAAATATATATAAAAAATATTGAATGTATGCCCAAGCACAAATAAAACTACAATACATAATTTCTAAAACTTATTATTACACACTATCACGTAAAAAAAAGTCAACGTGAAAAAAAAATTACTGAAATAAATTGAAATAAACGGGAATAAACTACAATACATAATGAATTACCTTAGAAGGCTATTGTTGTTGTGACTATTCATTGCAGTTGACCAATCTCTCTATTTATTGATGTTACTATTTAATACATTAATATTATTTTTTTAAATGACTGTTATTGCTATTTTTTTAGAAATTATTAACTTAAATTTTCCATTTAAATGAGGAGGTTTCAAATTAGAGCTGTAAATGAGCCGAGTTTGAACGAGTTACTTTCAACTCAAACTCGGCTAATTTAATAAACGAACAAGCCAACTCGAGTTGAGATGATAATAACCAATTGTAGTGCTAACTCGAACTCAGCTCGTTATTAACTCGAGTTGGCTTACAACTCGTTTAACCAGTGATAGTATTACAACACAAGTTCAAACTCAGCTCATTATCAACTCGAGTTGGCTCACAACTCGTTTGTAACTCGTTTAACCAGTGATAATATTACAATACAAGTTCAAACATATTTTACACGAATCTCAAAGCACAAATAATAGTCTAGAGATTCGGGTTTGATTATTTTGAGATTTATTGTGACTAATCCTATGTAACTTTATGTAGCTCGAGTTATAAATGAGTGAGTTGGGGTCAATTCGAACTCAGCTCATTTATTAAACGAGTTGGCCAACTCGAGTTGTAAATGAGCTGACTTGTAAATGAGCCGAGTTAAACAAGCTATAAATTGGCGAGTAATGAGTTCGAGTTTTTTTGCCCAGCCCTAGTTCAAATGACTTAATTTTATGTGTCTCCATTTTTAAAAACTTTAATAACTCAAAATTTAAATCTTAAAATTCAAAATAAAACTGTTGGATAGAGACTACATCATTTTATCTATGCACGTGTAATGACATTTCAACTTTATTTTGGTTGTCATCTTTGAACTTGTAAAAATGTATACTAATGTGAATAATTTCTAGACGTTGATTTTTTAACTTATTGATTTATATAAAAGAAAAATCAAAATGTGATAATATTTTTTTGGACATATAGAGATAATAACACAGATCACATCTAAAAGTTTTATTTTGATGTTTAAGTTTTAAATTTTGAGTTATTTTGGTTTTTAAAAATGAAGACATTTGAACCTTCCTTTACTTAAATTATAAACTAATGTAAATGTTGCACTTAGGGGCACCTCTAATTGAACAAAAACTGAAAATAAATTGCAATTGAAAGTAAATAGATGAGTTTAGAGAAATTGACACGCGGGATGATAACGGAGTTCGGCAAAACAATGGCCTGTTGGGTTTCGGATACCACTTTTGGGGTTTCGCGGTAACCAAAACCCATTTAGGCTTAAGGTGCGGAATGACCGTAGAACAAAAATTTCTACGGCCAACTTAAGCTCAGGATTAAACGGGGTATGTCAGGAAACTTTCCAAGGCGGTCCACCTTCAGTATTCCTTTGCCATCAAAACCCAATTTAATCCTTTTACAGATCTACTCCATGATTGATTTCTAAAACTTTAATCTACTTACCAATTAAATAGATTAATATAACATATTTATACCTTGTTTCCAAATCACAGTTGGAATGCAGACCGAGCGTGTAGAGCTACATCACGGAAGGAATCGACTCGTCTCGGAGCATCAGACGTCTGATGCCTCTATCGGTTATCCACCAGGACTAACCAGAGAGCGGTTTATTTCTTCTGCCAGAAATACCGTAAACCGCGGAATTCTGCAAAAACACTATTCACGGGGAAAAGACGAAAACCCGTAAACACGAATTTTCGGTTACTCAGTTTCATCAATGAGCAAAACTGAAATACCGCAAAATTCGGTAAAACACTATTCATTGACCCCGTAAATATACTCCACAACAACCCGCAAGATTATACGTTAACTACGTCTAACTTTCTTTTCTCAACCGAAACACTATTTGGGAGAGAAACTGAGAAAGAGAGAAAAACCGATTCGATTCTGCACGAAACGATACAAGTGAATTAGTGAGTTTTCTCTCTACCCCTCCACCTCTATTTATAGGCTTTTGAGGAGGTTCGCAAAAGACCGAAATACCCCTCAACATATGCCTATTTACAAGATATGCCATCGAATGGATAAGGATGATGACATGTGGATAAGATCGATGACGTGTCATCTGGATAGGATCGATGACACGTCATGCGGATAAGCACGAACCTGAAAAGACCCGAATGCCCTCGGTCCGAACACAAATAATGTTCGTATAATTATTCTGAACAATTATATATATTTTTCTGCGGTTGTTTGTTTCGGTATCGATGACATGTCATCTGGATAGGATCGATGACATGTCATGCGGATAAGGACGAATCTGAAAAGACTCGAATGCCCTCGGCCCGAACACAAATAATATTCATATAATTATTCTGAACAATTATATATATTTTTCTTGCGGTTGTTGTTTCGGTAATTTATACAACGTGTCATGCACATTTATAAATTAACCGGTTAACTTTTATACAACGTGTCATACACGTTTATAAATTAATCAATGTTTTTGCTTGTTATTTTTACATAACATTTATAATTTAATTATAACACGTATAATTAATTATAACCATCTTACTATTGATCATAACCAATTTATAATCAATGACAATAAGATTCTCCGATTAACTCCTATATGGTGTGACCCAATAGGATCTGTGTTATGTTGGTAAATAGAATTAAAACTGTTTTAACTTCTATAATCATGAGAGGCATCTGACAACACATCATGACCATCCAATTACACAGATGATGCTGTACAGTACAATATCACGATCCAGTAAACAATTTACTCGTGTTAATTCTTTTGTCACATAGCTATCAGATTAGTTTCAAGGTAGGTGTGTGTCATCCTTGTAAACTTAATCTATTCTTGATCTTGAGCAGATTATCAAATATGATTACTCTTGTAATCATACCGCGCGCTGATAATCTTACTCTATCAAGGGGCCCAGTGATGCTATAGCTCGTATAGAGATACGAGGGACAATAGTACTTTTGGTAAACCATCACTACCTCAGCTAAGCCATGTATACCGAAGAGCTACCGTTATAACTGCATTTTACCGACAGCGTTTGATAACAATCACACATATACATTTCTTAGTAGGAAAGATGAATACCTCATACTTTAGAACTTAACACTGAATGAAAGCATTAATGACACGAACACAATTCCGTATAATGTTTCATTCGGGGTCTGTCAGATATCATGTTCCTGGAACATATATCTATGTGATTAAAATGACAACTTCTTGTCTATGGTCTGTAAAACTTGACCATCATTTAATCCACATACTAACCTTATAGCGGTAATTAGTGTTCCTGCTAATTACCTTGGTCAGTGACCTTTTAAGATTAAGAGTATATATCATCTATATTATGGAGTTTTACAATTTCAGTCATGAACTCGAAATGATCCATAAATGCAATAATACTCAAGGCAACAAAATGATATTAATCATCCAATTCATGAACAAAGCTTTATGATAAATTAACGTATTATTGACTTCTAGATTATTACAAACTAACATGGCCTACGTCTCCGGGGCGTCGCAACCTCTTTCTAGGTGCGCCTTTCTATTACCCAATATGAAAGGATTACAATTGTGAACCGTGAGCCCTTACAAAATGGGAAGTCACGGCCAACGAGAGATGAGTGCCGGCGAGCCCTTACAACCAAGGGAAGTCACACGAGCAACTCGAGGTTTGAGCCGGCGAGCCCTTACAAACAAGGGAAGTCACACAAGCTACTCAAGAACAAGAGAAACACTCAATAGATCACTCTAACTTAATCTAGATCAAGATTAGTGAAGTAGGTTTGAGGTTGCTTGAGGGATTTTGAAGTTTTAAGCTCTCACAACAATGGAGTAGACTAAGCTCTCAGAAAATCGCTTTTGAAATGATTAGGGTCGGCTGAGATAGATTTGAAAGTGATCCCTTCAGTCTATTTATAGTGGCAGCTCAAAAATGAGCTGTTTGACATAAAACGTTACCAACGTTTTATTAAACGTTACAACGTTTTATTCAAATGCGATTTTAGGGTTTTAAATCTCTGACAGCTTAGTAAAACGTTACCAACGTTTTATAAATCGTTACAACGTTTGTAAAACGTCACAACGTTTGTATAACGTTCTAACTTGATTCTTATTTTGATCAGTTTGTTAATACTGATTATTAGAAAACGTTACCAACGTTTTGAAAACGTTCATAACGTTTTATCCCAATTTAATCAACCTCAAACATATTTTACCAAGCTTTTGATTTTACAATTTGTATTCTTGATAAAAGTCTTCGTGATTTCTTCAGTCCAAACTTATTATATCGCAGTTCTTACTCTTCTTGGACCTATATGTTCTCAAAAATAAAAGAAATCGTAAAATTCAATAATTGTATGTTTTTGCAAATTAGTCAAATAGACGTCAAAGATTATTGTACGAACAACAGTAAATTATTCATTAATTTTCATATTTCAACTTATTTAATTAGTACTTGCATTTTAAAGTTCATGTGACTCAATTATCTGACAATTTTTCTTTTGAGTAAATTTTTTTTTTTGAGTAAAATTATCTGACAATTTTTCATATTTTATCGGTATTTGAATTCATATTTATAGATTACTCACTCTGTATCTACATTTGTGTAAGGCGAATTTGATTTAATATTTTTATATTTATTTACTATTAGCATCCGCATGCTAAAAGGCGAATATAAATATGGTATCAGCATTGTCCGCTCCGAATACACTCTATTTTCACCCCTACAAATTAATCCTCGCTAAATTTTTTTTGAAAAACTGTAAATAAAAAAAGTGTTTTACCAAACCAACTTGATTGTTTTGATTTTTACAAAAACTATAATTGAGATGTCATTTTGGTCCAAAGTATTTTTTTTAGTCCAATATGTCATTTCAGTCCGAAGTGTTTTCAGAGATTTTTTTTCCAACAATTACATCATTTTTTTTAATCTTTGAAAATGGTTCAGACCGAAATGTTATCTAAATTCTTATAATGTTAATTTGAGTAAAAATCAAAACAATTAAGTTAGTTTGATAATTTATTTATTTATTTATGATTTCTAAAAAAATTTCCTCACGATACGCAGATCAGGGAAATAAATCTACTGTGATTCTTCAGGAATCACAACACCCCGTTATTCCAATTCTACTATTTCATTTTTCTAAATGCATAAATTTTAACAACACTTACTCTTGATGCACAAATTTCTAAATAAATAAATAAATGATTTTGAAATAACAGGTTCTGCCATCCCCGAACAATAACAGCAGATTTATTTCCGCAGATCAGTGAGTCTTTAATGCTCTTAAAATATACTGAGCGCTGCGCATCTGAGGAGATTTACCTCACATGGGGAACCGTGTGCATGATTTGATGCCTGTGTACGTATTGATTGGCCTATTACATATGGATCCTTTTTGTTCTCTCTGTTGAGAACAGTCGGTATACTGTATATATACTGTTTGATGGAAATACGAATCAGGGGGTCAGTATGATGTCATTTCTCAAGTCGACATGTAATCATAGCGACGGACAGCTGATCGTGATGCTACTGTGAATGAACGATTTCAAGGCTTCTCGTTTATTTAAAAGGGGTAATTTTATGTATTCCCTTAAAAACCTTGAAATTACTTATTTTTACCTCTAAAATTTATTATATTAACAGAGTTTCAATACGTAATATTTTTCATAATTCATTGTATCTCATATTTTATATTTTCGTTTTTAAATTTTAAACTATTGATCCGAACTATTCAACATGATATTTATACTAAAATATGTCTGAGTTGAAATTTTTTTTACTATTTTTTAAGATAGATACAAAATCATTATTTCTGCACTGTTGAAAAAACAGTGATTTTTTATCCATCTTAAAAAATAGTAAAGGAATTTCAAAAATTATAAAATTTCATCACAAACAATATTTTAGTATAGATATTATGTTGAACGGTTTGGATCGACAGTTTAGACTTTAAATTTAAAAAAATGAAGACATAAAATATGAGGTATGATGAGGCATAAAAAAAATGAGGCATTGAAACCCTCCTCTAATATCATATTTAATCTTCTAAAATTGAAAAACTAACAAATTTAGTCAATTTATTAAATTTTCTAATATAACTCATTTTAATTTTAGAAACTACTCATTTTACTCTTTCTTTAACTTTTTTGTCTCTCTTTCTCTTCGTTCCAAGAGAAATCCCAGAAATCGATCTCAAGCTCATCCCTGCCATTTTCCCTCTCTCTTCTGCTTCGACTGGAATAGGGTTTTACTCTTATTTTTAACTTGAACTCTATTTGATGTAACTTCTATTAATAATCAATGTCCATGGACTTTCTCATGGATAACATAAGGTCATCTCGTGCCACGGTCTCAAAAACTTATCGTATAACTTTCAAACTTCAATTTAAATAACTCAATAAATTGGTTATATAATAAAATTGTAAAATACCAATTTTTACTAGTTTTGGAATTTTTTTTTACTATTTAGTTCATTTTTGACCATCTTTCGTAAATTATAATTAATAGTCAATATTAGTATTCTACGAGTTTATTATATAACTAATTTATTGAGCTATTTAAATCAAAATTTAAAAGTTATATAATAAATTTTTGAGACCGTGACACGAAATGGCCTGATGCTATCCATGACACCCAAACCCCTCTCTTTGTCTCTATGTATATAACTGCAACTGTGATATTGCTCCTTGATATCAATCTTGAAGTGTATCTTTTTGGAATGTCGCAGGTGTTGTTGAGTCCTATTCATGCACTGGGTTTTCTCATAATAATTTCTTTTTGTTTTTTTAAGATCTGTCACTCTACTCGTATGATTCTTTTATATAATGTAAGGGCATTTATGCCTATCTTGTTTAAAAAAAAAAGGGAATATATATATATAACGCTGTGGAAGTCATAAAAACATACCTACCTTTCAAAATTCGACCTTCTTAAATGTCTTGTACAGACTACAGAGTAATTAATTCACTTTGAAATTAAATTATGACATTCGCAATTAAAGGTGTTTATCAAGAGAACGCAAGTAGCATTTAATTATAAATTAAAGGAAGCCGACTATGACCGCACACTTTAACCTTCTTATCATACTGTGTCCAAGCCGAAATTTTTATTAATACCTAAAATTATTTTAAAATTACATAATCCATTCAATTTTTCAGAAATTTCAAAAATTGCTGATTCTAGTTACTAAATCACCGGATAAAGACATACTTTAAATCACTGGACCAATTCTTTTGGTCCGGGACTAAATAACAATAACTGGATTTTTATTTTGACCATCCGCATTTTTTGCCTTGTGTTGTCTTTTCTGCTTGGGCAATCGGTGATATTTTTGTACAACAATTTATGGCGACGCAAACTATGCAGCTTCCCTTTTGCAATCGATGATCCATCATACAATTATGGAATTTCCATTCCTTACATCAATATATATTATTTTGGGTGCCACAAAAAATCTACACAGACACTTGCAGATATCAGAGAGAGAGACACACACACACACTGATAAAAACCGGACCATGGCATTAGTTGACGGTTTCGTCGATTGCCAAGGCAGAAAGGACAAGCAAGAAATGCGGATAGTCAAAATAAAGATCCGGTTATTAAATAATTGAATCAAAGCATACTTTTCAGTAATAAGAAGAGGAATTTTCGAAATCACGAGAAAAAGTAGGTAGATTGTGTAATTTTATAATAATTTTGAATATTAATAAAAATTTCGGGTGCAAGGCACATTTAAAAGTAGAGGATGAAAACCATATAATAAAACTACATCTAGTTTTTGTCAGAGTTATCCACATTCTATACTTTATTTTAGTTAATATTCGCTTTGAAACCTAAGTCACGAAGCATATATATACAGCGACAGATTTGAAAATTTTGTAATCATGTTCCTGTCTCATTCAAGATTACTAGATAATTGTCAAAATATGAAAAGTGAGATTTCTAGAAACAGAGCAGTGTTGTCGGCCATTTTTATTAATATTCTAAAAAAAATAGATAATTTTAAAAATAATCTCGTTTTTTTTTTTTTTTATTAATGCCCTAACCGCTTGGAAGCGGAGCGGGCCAATATCAACACCAAACCGCCCATATAGTGGGCGGTCCACTGTTTTTTTTTTTTTTTTTTAATAAGTTTTTTTTTTAAAACAGAAATTTTTTATTTTTTTTATTGAAATATTAGAAATGTTGAATATATTTCTTTAGAAATAGATGTAATAAAATATAATTTGATTTATTAGAAAGACTACAACAAATAACCCGGATCAATATTTTTCAGGCCGGATTTTTCGCGGCTGTAAGAAAAATTAATATATCTCTTTATGTGTTATTGGACAAAAATAAAAATGCTTAGATTCTGAGTTATTGATCCCGGTTCAAAAGTCACTTCTATGTAATCTAGAAAATATTGTGATCCTTCTAGGAAATTTAATTTATAAAAAGGTGTATCTATTTTGAGAATTCTTTTTTAATAACAAATATTAAATAACTTAATTTTTTTATTTTTTTCAAAAATAAATGCAACTTTTCATAAATTAAATGTTCTAGAAAAATTACAATATTTTCTAGATTACATAGAAGTGACTTTTGAACCGGGATCAATAACTCAGAATCTAAGCATTTTTATTTTTTTCCAATAACACATAAAGAAATATATTAATTTTTTTTACAGCCGCGAAAAATCTGGCCTGAAAAATATTGATCCGGGTAATCTGTTGCAGTCTTTCTAATAAATCAAATTATATTGTATTCCATCTATTTTTAAAGAAATATATTTAACATTTCTAATATTTCAATACAAAAAATTAAAAAAATTAAAAAATAAATATTTTTTTAAAAATAAAAAAAATAAAAATAAAAAATAAAAAATAAGACAACCGCTCCTGTCAGGGGCGGGTTGTGTGGTTTTATTTTATTTTTTTATTTTTAAAAAATATTAATTTTTTAATTTTTTTAATTTTTTGTATTGAAATATTAGAAATGTTAAATATATTTCTTTAAAAATAGATGGAATACAATATAATTTGATTTATTAGAAAGACTGCAACAGATAACCCGGATCAATATTTTCAGGCCGGATTTTTCGCGGCTGTAAAAAAAATTAATATATTTCTTTATGTGTTATTGGAAAAAAATAAAAATGCTTAGATTCTGAGTTACTGATCCCGGTTCAAAAGTCACTTCTATATAATCTAGAAAATATTGTAATTTTTCTAGAATATTTAATTTATGAAAAATTGCATTTATTTTTGAAAAAAAATAAAAAATTTAAGTTATTTAATATTTGTTATTAAAAAAGAATTCTCAAAATAGATACACCTTTTTATAAATTAAATTTCCTAGAAGGATCACAATATTTTCTAGATTACATAGAAGTGACTTTTGAACCGGGATCAATAACTCAGAATCTAAGCATTTTTATTTTTTTCCAATAACACATAAAGAAATATATTAATTTTTCTTACAGCTGCGAAAAATCCGGCCTGAAAAATATTAATCCGGGTTATTTGTTGCAGTCTTTCTAATAAATCAAATTATATTGTATTCTATCTATTTTTAAAGAAATATATTCAACATTTCTAATATTTCAATACAAAAAATAAAAAAAATAAAAAATTTCTGTTTTTAAAAAAAAAACAACATTAAAAAAAAAAAAATGAAGAGAACCGCCCGTGTCTGGGGCGGTTTGGTTGGGGTGTGGCCCGCCCAAGACCTAGGCGGTCCGCTTGATTTTTGGACCGCCACTGTTCCAGGCGGTCGGGGCATTTTAAAAAAAAAATGATATGCAGGGTTATTTTTAAAATTTTGTTTTTTTTGAAGGATATTAATAAAAATGGTCGCAGTGTTGTACAAAGAAGGCTTTCCTTAAAAAAAATGTATATATCACGCTGCACAAGGCATACAAAAAACACATATGCCTCTCAAAATTCAACATTTTAAAAGAACTTTATAAAGTAGTATTGTAAATAACGGTATGTGTATCAAATGATTAATTGAAAATAATTAAGAATAATTGGTTATAATAAAAAATGATCAGTTGATTAGTCGGAATAATCTATGACGGTTTGATCACTGTTAATGACTAATCGGACTAAATGAACATTTTTTACAATATTGGTACAGAGTAATTAATTCACTTTGATATTAAATTCTAACATTTGCAATTAAAGGTGTTTATTAAGAGAACAAAGGTAGCATTTAATCCAAAAAAAAAGAAGAAGTAGCATTTGATTAGAAATTAAAGGAAGCCGACTATGACCACACACTTAGCCTTCTTATCATGCTTTGTCCAAGTCACATTTAAAAGTAGAGGATGAAAACCACACAACAAAACTACTTCTAGTTTTGTCAAAGTTATCCACATTCTATACTTTATTTTAGTTAATATTCGCTTTCAAACCTAACTACCTAAGTCATGAAGCGTATATCTATACAGCGACAGCCTTTAATTTGAAATTTTTTTAATCCTGTCTCATTCAAGATCACTAGATAATTGTCAAAATATGAAAAATGAGATTTCTAAGAACAAAAGAGAAAGGATAAGACGAAGCGAGGGAGAAAGAGTAAAGTTGATAATTTATCAATTTTAAATGAGTTCTATTAAGAAAAATAATAAACTGTATAAAATTATGAGTTTTTGAACTTTAAAAGAGTAAATGAAATTTTATGAATTTTAGAAGAGAAACATGTAATTTCAAGTTTTTGAGAGGATATATGATGCATACGTATAATTTTACCGTATAATCTGTATAATCAACAATACATTTATAGGGCGTGAAGGGAACTTTAAATCACCATTTTTTGTTTAAATTGAGATCCGTGCAAATCTTAATTGATTCCCATAAGCGTGAAGCGGTCAGTCACTTTCTTAGAGCATCTACATTCCTGAAACTCTTGGAGTTTCTAATCTGATGTGGCAGTTTCTAAACCAGTTTCAGGGATATAGATGGGTTTCTTATTTAGCAACTTTGCTTCAAAGTTTCTTAATAAGAAACTGTTTATAAACTCTGACATGGCTAAATAATTGGTTGAAATTCTTTTCTCTTGTAATTTATTTGCTGATGTGGTAATTAAGAAACTCTAATTTTGAGTTTCAGGGATGTGATGATTTAAAAACTTTCAGAAATAATATTTTTAAAAATTAGTTAACAGTTATTTAAAAATTCCAAGAGTTTCAGGGATGTAGATGCTCTTAGGACTTGTTCGGTTGAAAATTTTATGCGGGAAAAGGAATGGGTTCCCTAAACATTTCCCTGAGCTGTTCGGCATACCCATTTTTCCCTCAAAATCTTCCATCATTTTTCCTCAAGTTGTTCCCGTCTAGGTCAAAAGTGGTGGGAAAAAAAAATTATGCACTCAGACTGCATTTTCATTTTCTCAAATGGCGTAGCTTTCATATTTTAATAAAATCGTAAAGGGTTTCTTGATCCATTAATGAAGACTAATTTTTAGCAGTGAGAAGGTTTTGCTAATGCAAGGTTTTGTTAATACAATTATTTTTGCTTTTAATTTTGTTTTCTTGGAAGAGATGTATCATATATACTGTTGTATCCATTTTAGTTATTTAACAAATCTGATGGTTTGTTAAATAAGTTTCAGATTATTAAATGCAAATGACATAGTACATTTATCTCATTAAATACTTATTTATTTAATTATAAAAAATATTTATATTTTATAAAAGAATAAGTAATAAGTAATTTAAAATATTATATCATCGATTTGATTTAATTTCATTATTAATAAAAATAATTGTATTATATGAAACATTTTAAAAAGAAAAATATAATTATCTATAATTAATTCTACGATACAACCGAACACTCATTTTAACATATTCCTATAATAATTCCTATGCGTACTCATGAGCATTGGTTCTCATAAATTAAATAGTGGGATCCCGCACCCGTGCAATCCCATCCCGCACAATATATCCCGTGACAAACAAACAGGCCCTTAATAATATCCGGTAAGAATGACATTTAAAACAGTCACGACATATAAATTAAATTTTTTGAGGTTATTTTTTTTTTTTTACAGTTAACATAACAAATTGATATCTTCCAAGAAAAATGGACTCCTCCAAGCCTGATAGCTGAAATGATCATCCATGAGGCTACGCTTTCGAACAGACACTGTTTTGGTCCGGATACCGCAACTGGTACGTACAGACCATAGAACTGACTTACTGGTAAAAGGGTTATAGGGTTCAAATGATGTCTGGATTGATGTATATCGGCCTTAATGGGCTTGTGAACTGTTGGTATGAACCTGTTATTTTATGAATACATTCTGTAGCAGCCTCTGCCAGTTGACTTAAAAAAAAAAAAAAAAAAAAAAAAAAATAACAAATTGACATAAATCTGAAGTGATATTATAATAAACATATTAAAAAGATCATTGAATCCAATCAAGGAAATCAAAATCACATTGACTAATTACTATTAAAAGATAATAATAATACTATTCCTACTACCAAAATATTATTAGTAATAATTATAATAGTAAGAAACAATCAAATAAACAATAAAATAAAAGATAAATAAAAAAAATTATCACATGAAACATATTAAAAAGATCCTTGAATCCAATCGTGGAAATCAAAATCACATTGACTAATTACTATTAAAAGATAAGATAATACTAGTACTACTTCTACTACTAAAAATATTATTAGTAATAATTATAATAGTAAGAAACAATCAAATAAACAATAAAATAAATGATAGATAATTTTTTTTTTATCACATGAGTATATTCTATAGATCTATGGTGAGAGGAAAGAGAAAGAGAAAGAGAAAGTTGTTATCCAATGTTGGATCTGATCCATAACGGTGGTTAAGACCAGTGTTTTAATATTTGATTTATTCAGCCGAATATTTGTGTTCGGTTCAATATTCGGTTTTGAATATTCGGTCAAATATATTTTTTCGCATATCATCTATTCGGCTGAATATTTCCGAATAGAGAATAAGAACCGAATATTTCCGAATAGAGAATAAGAATCTGAATAAGAACCGAATAAGAACTGAATAAGTTATAATTTCATTTATTTAAGTTTGAACTTATGTTTTATTTATGCTTATTTATAGTTTTGTAATTTATACCGTGAGTTGTTAACTTGTGTTATGTTTTATTTATGTTTATTTGTAATGTTTATGTATATTTATCTATGTTTATTAGAGTTAATGCCTATGATTTTTTATTTAAAAATATGAATATATAAATCCGAATATTCAGCAGCATACTGTATATGCGATATTCGGTGGCTTTCCGAATATCGAATATTAAAACATTGGTTATGCCCTCAATTGCTGAGAGAAAAGAGAAAGTTGATTGGGAGACCAATTAGATTTTCTCAGTATATTTAATAGGGAGAACCTAGCTATCCCCCGTAACAATCTCCCATTTATCCCCAGTCATTAACTACATAGATAACTACTAACTATCTAGAGGGACCACTTATTATTTGGGGACCATCTAATATTTGAAAGATTTTAAAACTGACGCGCGCAAGTATTCATCTATAATATATCAAGCATTCATCTATAAAACGTCAAGTATTCATCCCTAATATAACAAGTATTTAAAAAAAAAAACTGGACACGTTTTTAGAGGTGATTTTTTTTCCCGTTCAATCTAATCAATATTTCTGACGATCAGTGAGAAATTTTGTAAATCTAAAATCACGAATATTTTCTACATAATTTCATATTTTAAATGAGATCCATGATGACATACTTTGGAGTTGTTCATTGCACAAGTATTCATCATAATCGAGAAAATATTCATTCTCTTCATGCAAGTGCAAATATAAAACTGGACACATTACTCATCAATCTTTTACACGTTTTTAGAGGTGGGTTTTTTTTCTTCGTTCAATCTAATCAATATTTCTGATGATCGGTGAGATATTTTGCAAATCTAAAACCACGAATGTTTTCTGCATAATCTTATCTTTCAAATGAGATCCATAATGACATACTTTCGAGTTGTCCGTTGCACAAGTTTTCATCCCTTTTTACGCAAGTATTCGTACCTCATTGAGAAATTATTAATATACATTCATACACGTTGAACTATTCATACCTCACGTAAGTATTCATATCTCATTAAGTATTAATTAATACACGTTGAAGTATTCATACCTAAGATATCAAGTATTCATTCATACACCTCTATTTTTTCAAAATTTATTTTTTTGTCATTTCTTAGTATTTAGTACGCATTGACCTAATTCACCATTAATGAAGCTTTGTTGCAAATAACTCGCTACTGCATGAAGAAAATGAACATAAACACGAAAGGGATTAATTAAATCCACATAGACAAAATTAGTTGAACTCGATACATTTAGCACTCATTTTGAGACGGTCAACAGTGATGGAGCTGACCCGGCAGAGGCGTGCTTGATTGGGATAGAGTATATCAAGTATTCATATTTAAGATATCAAGTATTCATATATACATGTTGAAGTTTTTATTCATACAATATCAAGTATTCATAACTAAAATATCAAGTAGTCATGTCTCTATATTTTTTTTAAGTACAAAAAATGTTGTCTTTGTTTCTCCATCTTTCTTTTTCAGGAAAGAAGAGAAGAGACAAGGAAAAACACATAATCACAATCGGCAACAAACAATTCAGAATATAGTGAACAAACCATTGAATAGAGTTAACAACTATCTTATATGTTGCATAACATAACCTGACAAAAAAATTGACTTTCAATTAAGAACCTTCTCTCAGACATTTTATCAAACAGGTGGTGTGCAAGGTGTTCATCTTATATTGTCCTCCATGAAGCTCAGGACCATGAGATTTAGGAACACTATGCAGTCCACGTCAGCCCTTGCTTCACCCCCACCTGAGTTGTAAAAGTCCCTGTCAACGTCAGCCCTAGTTGGTGCTACCGTGACGGTGGTCCTCGGCACAAAGAAGCGATGAAGCAAAGAAGACCGAAGTCTAACAGAATCAATACTGGCCGCTGATCCTCAGCAATCCTCTAGTGATTCTCCAGAGACGACGAATGAAAAGTTTCAGAGAAGAAGGATCCAGTAGGAGAGGTGGAGATTTCCGGGATGATAAGATTTCTAGTGGTTGGGTTAGTAGACATTGTATTTGGAGGCGTAGAAGGGAAGAAGATGAAGCACACAACAATTTGGGATGTCACCAGATCTATGGAGATGGTGGAGGTGCTCTGGTAAAGGTAGGTTGACTAAAGTGTGCGAGAGTAAAAAAATTGAAAATGGTTGAAAACACCTGCAATAAAAAAATAGATTAGTTTGTAGGGACCACAAATTAGGTGAAACTGATAATTATAGTTAGAAAATTGATTTGCTTTGACGGAGGATGGAATGGAGGATGGTAAGCCGGGGAATATTATAATTATCCATTTAATATTTATCCAATGTTTCCTCAACCTTTTTACTAGTCTCGGGCTCTCGGCGCAGCGCACATCATATAAGATGTAGTAAATCCCATACAGGCCAGAAAACTGAAACCTTTATAGAATGGAAGCGTCTAATTGTCCACAGCCTTTTGTCCACCATTTGTCCACAGTTTTGACTTGCGCGAATACTGTAAAATTACTTCTACATGCTGTATAATTATACAATATATCACATAAAATATATCAGTTAATCACAAAACATCCAGCAACTATTTGAAATGGTCACATAATAGTTAGAAAAAGATTGCAACTTGTACAACATGACAAAATAAATGTACTTTCAAACTGTACTTTCGGAAATTGCAGTTATAGGAAGTTATTGGCAGTTAGAGTTAGTTATTAGCGGTTATTGGCACTGAGTTGAATCTTGTATACTGTAAAATTGAATCTTGTATACAGTAAAATTTTCAATTTAATATTGTATACTGTAAAATTGAATCTTGTATACTGTAAAATTGAATATTCTACATAGTAAAATTTACAATTGAATCTTGTATATTGTAGATGTACAATTGAATCGTCTATACTGTAAAATTTTCACATAATACTATAAATTTTCAATTGAATCTTGTATATTGTAAAATTTCTAAAACTAAATCATAAAATATTACCATCTATACTGTAAGATAAAATGTAAAAAATGCTACATTTCAGTTTAAACTACAATCTGCAAACAATCATGTATACTGTAAAATTGCAAAATATAAACCATAAAATAATACCATGTATATTATAAAATTGCTAAATTTATACATACATCCATCATCACACACAAAATCTATTCACCACAAAATAACATATGTTCACCACAAAGAACATTTGTTCAACACAAGATAAAAATATTCACTGCAACATTCAGAATAGCATAACAGTAACAAAAAAACTATGGACAAATAACTTTTACAGTAAAAACCTCCTGTGTTCATTGTTCAGATGAGTAAGAAGCCTCTCTATCATCTCTTTCCTCCAGAATTTCACAAGATGAATACTGTAAAATTACAAAATGAATACTGTAAAATTACAAGATAAATACTGTAAAATTAACAAATCATCTCTTTCTTCCAGATTTTCACAAGGTGAATACTGTAAAATGACAAGATGAATACTGTAAAATTAACAAGGCAATACTGTAAAATTAACAGATTAATACTCCATATCACCTCTCTATCATCTATTTCCTCCAGATTTTCACAAGATGAATACTGTAAAATGACAAGATGAATACTGTAAAATTAACGGGGCAATACACTAAAATTAACAGATCAATACTCCATATCGCCTCTCTATCATTTCTTTTCTCAATTAAATGAGATCGAGTCAGTAATCTCAATTAAAATCGACATTGCAAAGGAAAATTGAATCAGAAATGTACAATATTTCTTACCAAAGCTTGAAACAATGCATTCATTGTTCGGAGTAGCGAGCCGAAATCGAACCAGTACTTGATTGAAGCAAATGAAGGACAGAGACAAATGAAGAGCGAAGGGCTTGATTGAAGCAAATCGAACCAAGTTAATGAACTAGCGAAGGGCTTGATTGAAGAGCTTGATTGAAGAGCGAAGGGCTTGATTGAAGAGCGAAGGACACCGATCAGGGAACTAGCGAAATGATTTTGAATGAACTAGCGATTTTAATGAACTAGCGATTTTCTTCTTCATATCGCCTCCAGATCCATCTATAAAGTCAGCATCGAGCACCACCGCACCAGCCATGGCTGTCCACACGGTCTCGTTCATGTACGTGAAGCCACATGAGGTAGATGTGAGATCTCAACGTAGATGTGAGATCTGACGATGACGATCTGACTGGACAGTGTAGGGAGCGGGCGGGAAGAACAATGGCGGAGGAGTCTGGCGCGAGGAGGTGACGGGGGGGCGGAAGGGAAGAACAGTGGCGGAAGGAGCGGCATAGATGAGAGACTCGATCTCATTGATTCAAAAAATGAAAATAAACGATCGGGGAAGAAGAGAGGTTTAAATAGGCATGAGAGTCGTGGTTTAACGGTGGGGAGCAAATTTAGTTAAACTGGGAGTGGATAATGTTTGTGGACAAATGGTGGACAAAAGGCTGTGGACAAAAACCTTTTCTCTATAGAATAGCCCATGCACAGCTACCTATTATGGGCCTGATTGTATGGCGTACAGGCCTCTAATAAAATGTAATGAAGTCTTTCTTTGAATATTTGTGTTTGAAATTTGAGCCGACTATGCAACTATTTATTCTGATAAAGAATAATGGAATATAGCACTAGATGAGTCTTAGCACATAGCCACATAGCCCACAATCAATATTTAAGCCAGGCTCAGATGATAAAGTGTAAATTTGGGAAATTTATTCCAAGCATATAAAACATAGGCCCAAGTTTACGGGTCCCGATCCCCTAAACTAACCCAACTTTTGGGTTTTGGATTGAGACCGTCCGATTTGAATCCGTTGCTCGAGATTGTCTCGGAATTTGAATTCATTGCTCGAGATGTGTGCGCTCCACTTCGAATGGATTATCATAGATTCGAATTGAACGGTCCCAATCTAAAACCCAACTTTTGAGTTACTTCACCGGATCTGAACTCCAAATTTACCGAGGAATGGTAGATGTACCTCAATGATAATTTACTTTTACTTTTCATAATAATGAATAATGAGACTGTAGAAACAACTTCAAGTTCATCTGCACTAATACTTGTTTCATATCATTCAAAAGAAAACTAAAGAAAAAAAACAAGTAAACAATTAATTCAAAAATATCATTCTCAAACCAAAGCATAAATCTTGGCGCAGCCCAGAATAAAATTTTGGGTCTGAATTAAATGTAAGGCTGCTATTATCTCTCACGTACGAAAAATGAACGGCTGAGATTAAATTGTTTATTCAATATGAAATGAACAAGCTAGGAGTGTAAATGGTCAGATACGGATCCGGTAGTTACTATATTTGTATCCATTATAATTTTTGGGATACATATATTAAATGTTACGGATACGGATTGGATATTGGACAAATATATATATTTTTTATAATTAGCTTGTTGGTCACAAAATATCTATTATATTATTAAAATATTAGTCACTAATTATGTCATAATGTGATATTGTTCATCAAAATATATATCTATATGCAATTTAATAAATAATTGTTACAATATGCAATATAATAAATCAATTTAAGAACATATAACACATTTGCTGTGGTTTAAAAGTGCAAATGATCAAATACGGATAGTTAAATGTCTTATTGTATCTTTATCCGTTATAATTTTTCTAATATGAATACGGATATGTATCAGATAATTTAGGTAATTTTTCGTATTTGGATTCGGACGAAATCGAATAATATCCGATCCATTTACACCCCTAGAACAAGCACAATTTTTTCTGAAAAATTCTGTGTGATAAACAGCGGTGCGAAGGTTACTCTCGCTAGATTCAAAGACAGCTAGCTTTAAACGAGGAACAAAACAATCTAAGAGGATTTTATGCTTTCTACATCAAGCCAGCTGAAGGAATCCAAATCCATGGACAGTAGAAATAGGAGCTAATTCAATAAGGTTTTTTGATCATATAGACCATATATTGCTGGATTCTCTCAACCTACCTTTGCTTTTTGAACATACTTTGAATACTTTATTCTCTAATCTTCATTTACTTTTTAAAGGAAATTTTTTATCTATAAAATTATTAAAGTCACATGTATGAAACATAAAAAGTAATTGGATTCCAACAAATTTAGAAATATCTAGAAATATCTGATCTAATGAGTTCGATCTAAATATATGGATCAGTTTTAATAGTCCAGATTCATAGATATATTTTATTTTATTTTCAAAAAAATAGACATTAATGGGAAAATTTGAAATATAAATTTCACATAAAATCAGATAAGGAGTGGATCGGGTTCAATGATGAAGATCCAAGTTGTTTTTTAAAATATTTTTTTTTTTAGAAGGATAAGCCTCCACTGTTAAATGTGGCATACAAAATTTTCATTTTTCACAATTAAAAAATATATATATATATAGAGGTGGGTTACGGTGAGTTGCGAAGTAAAACGCGTATCTATTTCATGCCGTATTTTTATTTTGAAAGTCCAAACGACTGACTGAACCGTTAGATGTTTAATCCATATTGAAATGTGCTTGGAGACCAAATTTTACATTTTTTGGAATTTTTTTACTATTTATTAAGCATTTTTGAAAATTGCTGTTTTGCTGTGAACAGTAAAACAGTAAAATTTTCTGGACCATCAGATCAGCGACTTTCAAAATTGCTTAATAAATAGTAAAAAAATTCAAAAAAATGTAAAATTTGGTCTCCAAGAACATTTCAATATGGAGAACAAGATGAACGGTTCGGATCGTCGTTTTGAACTTAAAAATCACAAAATACGAGCATGAAGTAAAATAGTCGCTTTACTTCGCAACTCATCGTAGCCCACCTCTAGATATATATATATATATATATATATATATATATATATATATATATATATATATATATATATATATATATATATATATAAATATATGAGGAGGGATCAAGTTACAACAAATTTTGAGTTACAACAAGCATTTTTTACATTTTGAAAGTTCAAATGATCGCCAAACTATTAGATGCGATCTCTACAATAAAATGTGCTTGGAGACCAAATTTTATATTTTTTGAATTTTTTTTACTATTTATTAAAATGGGTACAAAAACTAGTCAAATTAAGACCATTGAATATTGTACCCATCTTAATAATAGTAAAAAAATTCCAAAAAAATGTAAAATTTGGTCTCCAAGCACATTTTATTGTAGAAATCACATCCAACGGTTTGGATCGACGATTTGGACTTTCAAAATGTAAAAAATGCATGTTGTAATTTGTTGTAACTTAAAAAATATTGTAACTTGATCCCTTCTCTCTCTCTCTCTCTATATATATATATATAGAGAGAGAGAGAGAGAGAGACTAATACACTTTCGGCAGCACTTCAGCCGAAGTGTTGCCACTCCATTTTCGATTTTTCAAAATCCAAATAGTCGATCCGAACCGTTCATCTTGTTCTCTATATTAATATCTGCTTGGAGACCAAATTTTATATTTTTTGGAATTTTTTTGCTATTTATTAAGCCACTTTGAAAATCGCTGATCCAACGGTGAACCCCTGATTTTACTGTTAGGCAAGCCAACATTGGATCAGTGATTTTCAAAGTGGCTTAATAAATAGCAAAAAAATTCAAAAAAAATGTAAAATTTGGTCTCCAAGCAGATATTAATATGGAGAACAAGATGAACGGTTCGGATCGACCATTTGGATTTTGAAAAATCAAAAATGGAGTGGCAGTACTTCAGCCGAAGTGCTGCCGAAAGCGTATTAGCCTGTCTCTCTCTCTATATATATACATATATATATATATTTATATATGAGATAGGCTACGGTGAGTTGCGAAGTAAAACACGTTTCTATTTCACGCCGTATTTTCATTTTGAAAGTCCGAACGACCGATCCGAACCGTTAAATCTTTAATCCATATTGAAATGTGTTTGGAAACTAAATTTTACATTTTTTGAAATTTTTTTACTATTTATTAAGCATTTTTGAAAACTGCTGTTTTGCTGTGAACAGTAAAAAACAGTAAAATTTTATGGACCATCAGATCAGCGACTTTCAAAATTGCTTAATAAATAGTAAAAAATTTCCAAAAAATGTAAAATTTGGTCTCCAAGCACATTTCAATATGGAGAATAAGATGAACGGTTCAGATCGACGTTTTGAACTTTAAAATTGTAAAGTATGAGCGTGAAGTAAAATAGTAGCTTTACTTCGCAACTCACCGTAGCCCACCTCTATATATATATATATATATATATATATATATATATGAGGAGGGATCGGATTACACCACTTTTTTGGTGACATTGTGTGACAATGTCCATTTTCGAAATTTCAAAATCCAAATAGTCGATCCAAACCGTTCAATATGATGAATATATTAAGAGTAACTTGGAAATCAAATTTTACATTTTTCTGAATTTTTTTTACTATTTATTAAGTATTTAACAAAATCGCTATATTCAGACCGTTGAATTTTTGAACCCCTCTAAATAAACTCAAAAAAAATTCAGAAAAATGTAAAATTTGATCTGCAAGCACATTTTAACATATCCATCAAGTTGAACGGTTTGGATCGACTATTTGGACTTTGAAAATGGATGGTGTCATCCGATGTCACCAAAAAATGGTGTTATTTGATCCCTCCTCTCTCTATATATATATATATATATATATATATATATATATATATATATGAGGAGGGTTCAAATGCACCCAAATTCACCCTGTTCTTTTTCTCTATTTTCAAAGTTCGAATAGTTAATCTGAACCATTAGATGCGATATATATATTAATATGTGCTTGGAGACCAAATTTTACATTTTTTGGAGTTTTTTTACTATTTATTAAGCCACTTTGAAAAATCGCTAATCCAATGGTCGAGAAAATGTTAAATTAACGATTTTCAAAGTGACTTAATAAATAGTAAAAAAATTCCAAAAAATGTAAAATTTGGTCTCCAAGTACACCTTAATATATAGATCGCATCTAGCGGTTCGGATTGACTATTCGGACTTTGAAAACGGAGGAAAAATATTTGAAAGATCGGGGACATTTGGGTGCACAAAAAGTTAGGTGCATTTGAACCCTCCTCTCTCTCTCTCTCTCTCTCTCTCTCTCTCTCTATATATATATATATATATATATATATATATAGGTTTTGGCAAATATGCTACGGGTAGCTAAGAGGCCTCCGTGCTACGGCTCGGTTTTCGAGTTTTCAGAATCCTAACAGTCGATCCGAACCGTTCATCTTGTTCTCCATATTAATATGTGCTTGGAGACCAAATTTTGCATTTTTCTGAATTTTTTTACTATTTATTAAGCCACTTTGAAAACCCCTGGTCCAATGGTGGCTTAACCCAACAGTCAAAACCAGAAACTACCGTTGGATTAGCGGTTTTCAAAGTGGCTTAATAAATAGTAAAAAAATTCAGAAAAATGCAAAATTTGGTCTCCAAGCACATATTAATATGGAGAACAAGATGAACGGTTCGGATCGACTGTTAGGATTCTGAAAACTCGAAAACCGAGCCGTAGCACGGAGGCCTCTTAGCTACCCGTAGCATATTTGCCAAAACCTATATATATATATATATATATATATATATATATATTTATTTATTTATAGATCTGGACCAGGGTTCTAAATAGCTAGCTATAGCTTTTCTGGACCATAAACGCTAAGCTATGAGATAAAATTGGGCTAACTCAGCTATGACCGCTATTACCGCTATATGAGACCCGTTATAGCTACCACTATGCTACCTGGTTTGGTTTTTGCAATTTATATGGATTTCTATACTTCTATTATTATTTCTAATGCTACATGGTTTTTTACGATGAGTATACTAAACTGAACTATATGCTTCTATTTTTATTTGTGATTTATTTTATCATTCTCTATCGGGAAATATTCATATACTAATTCTTTATTTTGATTACTCTTTTTATAGTATTCATTTGTAAAATTATTATCATTCGTTTCAATTGAAAGTTGATTTTGATTATTATTATAATTATAAAATGTTTAAATATGTATATTGACTTCATTTACCTTATAAAATTAATTGCTCTTTGTCTATTATAATATGTAATACCATGAAGTATAAACTATTAAATAATATTACTTTTTAGATTTTTTTTCCTTCTTATTTGCATAATTGATAAAAAATATAAACTTAGATTAGTTGTTATTTAGTTGTTACATCAATTCTCTAATATTGATTATGTTGATAATTAGTAGAAATATAGAATATAAAGTTTGAAAAGGAAAAATCGCTATGTGTGATAGCTTCCGCTATAGCTACGCTATTCGCAATAGCTTTTTTTTTGGTCTCCCTGCTATGCTGCTATAATCGCTATTTAGAACCAGTCTGGACTATTGAGACCGATTTATATATTTGGATCGAACTCATTGAACTAGATCTTTTTAGATTTATTGGATATCATGTACTCTTTCTGTTTCTGTACATGTGACTTTAATAATTTCTATAGATAAAAAATTTCCCTTTTTAAACCCTCTTATACCCATCTTTGCTCTCTTGTGAAAGTTCACTATATTTTATATGCTAAATCATTGTTTCCACAATGCAAGGAAGAACAGTAAAGATTTTCATCTTAGCTTGTCTAAACTTCCCCTTTCTTTTGTCCTCTCAAAGGATTTGCCCAAAATGTGGCAACATGGAAATACCGTATCCCCTGAGTACCAACCCAAATTGTGGGGATCCTGATTATGCCTTAGCTTGTGACCCTTCAAACAAAAATCTTTACTTTCCTGCTCTTAATGGTAGCTCCTATCTTGTTCTAAGCGTTCAAGCTCCATTGCAGCGCCTAGTGGTGCAGCCAGCCCCATGGCTACCCGGTACATGTACAACCCAAGACATGCCTAAAAGTGAGGGTATATATCTTAACCAATCCCTCCCCTTCAACATGACATCATCAAACACAATTTTTCTCTTCAATTGCTCGCCCCGCCTTCTAATTTCACCACTCAATTGTAGCGCCTCTAGTCTTTGTCACAAGTACTTGGGTGGCCTAGCCCGTGTTGACCCGAAAGAACAAGCCGCATGCTTGAGCGGGCCAGGCCCCTGTTGTACCTTCCTTGCCGGGGGTTTGCCTTCTTCATATAGAATAAGATTGCACGCATCAGGCTGCCGCGCTTTTCGAAGTGTGCTCCATATTGACCCTGAAAAGCCACCAAGTCAATGGACAGAAGGTTTGGAAATCCAGTGGGCTCCACCTCCTCTGCTTATTTGCCAGACCCAAAGTGATTGCCCCCGATCGTCGGCTTGTATTAGAGAACCCAGCGACACCCACACAAGATGCCATTGTAATGAGGGCTACTATTGGGATGCATCATCATATAATTGCTTGCATAGTGATGTAACTCATCACCATCGACGTACTTTGCATATAATCTTTGCTGTGTCAACGGTGATAGGTGTTCTAGGCTTCTTTACACTAGCGGTTATTGTCATTTTGATCAAGACTTGTGATGGTGGCGAGTTGTTTGTTTGGTCAAAGAACTCGAGTAAAGAGCAAGATGATCTTTGGAAGACCGGGGCAACATCGGCAAAGATGTTTACATGGAAGGAGTTGCGGAAGGCAACTAACGCATTTTCAAAAGATAGACTGCTCGGTAGTGGTGGTTTTGGAGAGGTGTACAAGGGAATTTTAAAAGACGGTACTACAGTCGCTGTCAAGTCGGCAAAAGTTGGCAACCTAAAAAGCACTCAACAGATACTTAACGAGGTGGGGATACTCTCACTTGTAAACCACAAGAATCTTGTAAGGCTTCTAGGTTGTTGCGTTGAAGCTCCACAACCTTTGATGGTGTATGAATACATAGCCAACGGCACACTGTTCGAGCACCTACACTCAAGAGGAGATCACCAAAAAGCCTTAAATTGGAAAATGAGGATAAAAATTGCTCTGCAAACTGCTGAGGCATTGTCATACTTGCATTCGTCAACCCAAGTTCCGATCTACCATAGAGATGTAAAGTCATCTAATATTTTGTTAGATGAGGAGCTAAATGTAAAGGTTTCAGACTTTGGGCTGTCCCGATTGGTCCAACCGGGGCTTAGTCACGTGTCAACCTGTGCTCAGGGTACTCTTGGTTACTTGGATCCTGAGTACTACAGGAAATATCAACTGACAGATAAGAGTGATGTTTATAGTTTCGGCGTTGTTCTTTTAGAGTTACTAACAGGAAAGAAGGTCATTGATTTTTCTCGAAATGAGGATGATGTGAGCTTGGCCGAGTACGTAAAACACCGAGCCAGGGACGGTCAAATGATGGATACAATAGATGAAACATTGGTTGGGGATGATGGTAAGCTCGATTTGAAGAGTGTAGAGCTTTTTGCGGAGCTCGCACTCGATTGCTTGAGAGAGAGGAAGGAGGAGAGACGCGGCATGACTGAAGTGGCAGAGGTTCTTCAGGATATCTCAAGGACTGTTGAAAATGGATAAATCTGTGCCAGGTTGTTAGTTTTGTTTTTATAGCTCTAGTTGTAATTTTTTTTACTTCATTTATTAGTTTGGGTAAGTTTAGCAGTTTAGAATTAATAGGATTAATTGAGGTCTTTTCTGTAATTCATAGTTTCATGTTGAAATGAAACGAGCTTTTTGCCCTTTCAAATTTTTTTAGTAAAGCTATATATTTAATTGAGTAGAACTTAAGCTTACCAAAGTTTTGGTGAGCTTAACTCTAAAACTCATCAAATTGATTTCAAATGACGAATCTAAACCGTTGAAACCCACCTAGCTTACGTGTGATGTATCTACATGTGAAATTTTTAAACATTTGAATTAATTTAGTATAAAGTCAAGCGGTAAAAAACGTTCAAAAGATGAATGCACTAAAATTAATTTATTAACCTTCTAATTTTGACCGCTTGACTTTATACTAAATTAATTAGAATGTTTAAAAATTTCACATGTAGATGCATCACACGTAAGATAGACGGATTTTAACAGTTCGGATTCGTCGTTAGAAATCGATTTGATGAGTTTTAGAGTTAAGTTCACCAAAACTTTGGTGAGCTTAAGAGCACCCTAGTTCTACTCTATTTAATTTATTATGGAATGTGCTGGATGTTGACAGTGGGAAAAAAAAAGAGAGAAGATAAGAACGAGATGCTTCCTTCAGGAAAGGAGCTTCAAAAAGATTATGTATTTTCCTTCACTGAAAAAGAGTTGGAAGGTTGTCTCATAGCACAAGATGAATATGCACTTGTATTTTCCTTTTCTTATTTAATTTGAGCGAGTCTATAGTACTATGCATATTATGATTTGGCCCGTAATATAGCTTAATATTCGACTTTTCAAAATCCTAACGGTCGATCCGAACCATTCATCTTGTTCTCCATATTAATATGTATTTGGAGACCAAATTTTACATTTTTTGAAATTTTTTTACTATATTTTTTAGGTTTATTAAATATCACTTTTTTTTTTCAAAAAAATGTAAAATTTGGTCCCCAAACACATATTAATACGGAGAACAAGATAAATGGTTCGGATCGACCATTATAATTTTGAAAATTCGAATATTGAACCGTAGCACGGACCAACCCGTGATATGCATAGTACCATAGACTCACTCATTTAATTTTGTGACGATGTATGGAGGGAGATAGCTACTATAGAAGAATAAAATGGTATTATTTTGCTCAACATAACCATTAATTTGGAAAATTTTATAAAATACCCTACTTTCCAAAACTATCAAACAAAATACTCTCCCTCTAAACTTTTTGACAAAATGTCCTTGTGGGACCCACATTTACCCCATTATCCCCTCACTTCTCTTTACTCTCACTGTTTTGGCACAGAAAACACTGTTTACTCCTGCCATAAGCCTACAACTCGTAATTCTAAATTTAATTCATCTTCCTTTCTTGCTGTTAACTCCGTATCTCTCTTCCCCTTTTAAATATGTAAGTATATGTATTCTCTGAATTCGGATCTGTAGACATGACATGATAATTCGTTAACTTAATTTGTAGACATTTGTACTCTTTGGGACGTCAATGACAAAATTAAATATTTTTTTGTTAAATAAAATTTTCTACTGCTTTTCCAAAAACAAAAGAAATATTATGTTGTTACACCGTAAGGAGTTTCCTTTACACATATTGATGAATATATTTTATTTTATTTGTTTTTGCTCTTGGTTTTTCACGGGTCCCACCAAGAACAGGGAAGAATAACCAAAGTGAGGGTTAGCGATAACATTGTAGCCTACACAGTCATAGATACGGTGTCTCTCCTCAAGTAGACAATAATGCGCATGATCTCCCTTGAGATGGTATAGCTCTAGCTCTCTACATGGCCGTAGTGGCTCTGGCGTTTGGCTTGAAAGATACACCTGTAACAGATGTTTAGTGATGTTAAAAAAAGAAAAAAAAGAAAAAAAAGAATTCCAAACTATGCCACGTATTTTTGATCGGACTACTGGCTTTACAATCCTGAATACAAATGTGTCTACATTAATTCCTAGGGTAGAATATAGTCAGACCCATGAAAATTTGGCTCAAGTTTCCGAGACTGAATCCTCTGCCTCCCGGGGGGCAGGAATTTCCTGTCCCCAGAGTCTCTGCGGGTGGGGCCCATTTAAAAACAGTAACAATAGTTAAACCCTTAAAACAGTAACCGGTTCCACTCCGGTCCCACCCGCAGAGACTCTGGGGGCAGAAAATTCCTGCCCCCCAGGAAGCAGAGGATTTAGTTTCCAAGTTTCCCAAGTCTCTGATGTTGGTTATACTATACGCTTCTCCTCTTCAGACTAGGATTTAGGATATAGTCAGTAACCAGGCATCTTTGTATTGTAGGAGATATGAGTGCTGTATATCTCTTTTTCATTTAATGTAGAATGCTGCCCTGTTACCAAAAAAAAGTTCTGGCAATAAATAGGATGTTTTGGCCCCTGTTTTCTCCAGAAACATTCTGTTTTGGCCTTTCCAGAACCAACACTTTTTCTGCATTCCCAAAAACAGCAAGGAACAGATATGTTTTGGCTAGAAACAGGATGTTTCGGTTCCTGTTTCTTCTGGGACCATTATATTTTGGCCTTTTCAAAACTGGCACTTTTTCTGCATTCCCAGGAACAGCCAGGAGCAGCTACGTTTTGTCCAGAAACAGGAGGTTTCGGTTCTTGTTTCTGCCTGGAACATGCTGTTTTGGCCTTTTACAGAACAAGACACCTTTTTTGTATCCCAGGAACAGCCAAGAACACATATGTTTCAGCCAGGAACACATCTTAGCAGTTGCAATGAATAATAAGGTCTTCTCTCCTTGCTATTCAGGCCACTGTTTGCTGTTCTCAGTTGTAGCATATTTTATTTTCATTGCAGCCATGTAACATCCCTTACATACTCATGTATTCTCATGCTTTAATCAATAAAAACCTAGAGGATTAACACACAAAAAAAATGTGAAGAACTTTTTTTTAATTAAGGTGCCATTTAGAAGTTATAATTGTATAAGAGAGAACATGTTATGATAAAGGTTTAATCATATACTGCATTTGTTAAGTTACAAATTAAGTGCAAACTGTACCCGAAAGTTTATGATCAAGTATTCAAGTAGTGCCCCCATTTATACTGTAAATTTGTTTTACACTTTTACTTTGGTTGGAAAATTTCACCCACCAATACTTAGACAAAATAACTATACGGTTCACTTTATCGAATTTGCTAGAGCTGTTCACATCACCGCCTATCTCTGCGTAGTCTCAACTCTCAAGCATTCAAATAAAATTTAAAACTGAACAATTAACCTCAAATAAGAACTAATACTGTAAAAAAAAAACAAAAACAACAACAACAACAACAAGCTGGAATAAAATAAAAAAGATTGTGACACCAGTCAAAGCACATCAATGGAGGTCTAGCAGGCTCATTTTAGAACTTTAAACCAGAATGAGAGGGGAAGCAAAGCAACAGACATGAAGAAAGGAGAAGAATGTAGAGAGTGCTAATTTTCTTGTCGCAACAATATGTTGGGTCTTCGACGAATAGAGACGGTTCAAATTGAGGAATCATTTGTTTACCGGATGATTAATTGCTCATCTATTTAGAAGGGGAAGAGGGATGCAAAGTTAACAGCAAGTAGAAGGGAAAAGGTTGAGGGAAATTAGCATTCTCTCAAAATTCTTCGACTAAATCCTAAATCCTAAACCCCAAATATATATATTTTTTTACCATATTAGGAGAATTGTGGTAATCTGAGGTAACATAATATTTTTGTTTAGATCCGCACCGTCCAATCAAAATCCAGATCAGAATGTACAGGCCTCCTTTTAATATTCGTACAGATTCTGATCGAATGGTCCAGATCTAAACAAAATATCATGTTATCTTAGGTGACATGAAGTCATTAATCTCATGAATAGAGATGTTCTAAAAATGAATAGAGGCACTTACATGCAGTTAGACTATTAACGATACCCTTAACGGGTATACCCGCCCGTACCCGAGTCCGGGTATGGGTCGAGTACTCGGGTACGCGAGTACGGGCAAAAATGGAGCCGGACCCAATTTTTTGAACCAATACCTGACCATACCCTATCCGAATTTACCCGTACCCGACTATAACCCGTACCCTAGTACCCGTACCTGATATCCGAGTACTGTTCATCCGAATTCAAAATTCAAAATTCAAAATTCAGTTCCCCCCCCCCCAATGCCATGATTTAATTTCTGTTTTTTTGTTTTTGTTTTTTTATTTCTGTTTTTTTATTTCTGTTTTTTAATTTCTGTTTTTATGTTTCTGTTTTTTTATTTCTATTTTTATTTTTGTTTTTTAGATTTATTTTGAATATGTTAGATTTATTTTTGAAAATGTTAGATTTATTTTGAATAAGTTAGATTTAATTTCAGTTTTTTAGATTTATTTTTGTAAATGTTAGATTTAATTTCTGTTTTTTAGATTTATTTTTGTAAATGTTAGATTTATTTTGAATAGGTTAGATTTATTTTTAAAAATGTTAGAATTATTTTGAATAGGTTAGATTTATTTTTAAAAATGTTAGAATTATTTTGAATATGTTAGATTTATTTTTGAAAACGTTAGATTTATTTTGAATAGGTTAGATTTAATTTCTGTTTTTTAAATAAATCTAACATTTACAAAAATAAATCTAAAAAACAGAAATTAAAAAACAGAAATTAAAAAACAGAAATAAAAAAAACAGAAACAAAAAAACAGCAAAAGACAGCAAAAAAACAGCAAAAAAAAAAAAAAAAACCAGCCAAAAAAACCCAACAAAAAACCAGAAAAAAAAACAGCAAAAATAAATCAACAAAAAAACAGAAACAAAAAAAATCAGAAAAAAACAGCAAAAAAAAAAAAAAAATACCCGTACCCGCCCTACCCGTCAAGGGTACGGGTATAGGACGGGTAGGGTATGGATTTTGAAAAATATATCCGAGATACCCTTGTACCCGAGTATATCCGTACCCGTACCCGTACCCGACTCAGGTATACTCGGGATACCCGTACCTGCCTGAGTATAAATACACTACATGTAGTGATGAGTACCATTTTAAGGTCCGTGTGCACAAAAATTAAAACAAATGCATACGGATCTTAAAATAGATTGGACGGTTTAAAATCCATCAAACCTAAAATAGGTCCAAAACTCATTGAACCTACACTACAAGTGATGAGATGGATAGAGGTATATATTTTCGTTACCAACAATGCAGTTGAATCTGGGCTCTGGCCAGGAACATATATTTACTCCACGAGGAAAACATTTGTGTTATAGGAGTAGATTCCTCAGGCCGTCGCCATATCAAGCCCAAAGTTATTGGCCCAATAAAAAGTTGATTTCCCTAAAGCAGGCCTCAGAAAGACGCACATTCGTTATTTACTTCTTGTTCTGAGGATTGGATTATTGGAAATGCCATGTTAAGATTGCAAGTTGGATGATAGACTACCATAAACATACATAAAAAAAATAAAATAAAGGAAAGGAAAGAAGTTGGAAATTTTTTTTTTTTTGCAACTTGTGCGTCTTTCTGAGGCCTGCTTTAGGGAATGTTCTTACCGTACATGTACCCTAAATCCTAAACCCTAAATCCTAAATACGTACTCATTAAGAATTGTTCTTACCATACTCTACCTTTTTATCCGCTAAAATTATCGGGTAACAAAGCGGTAGCAGGAATAATAAATAATACTAATATAATAATTAATTTTATTATCTTTTACTAATAGAACATAAAAACTCATTCATTTCATGTATATGCAATTATATAACTAAATAAAAAAAATGTACATTCAATTCCAACTAAATTATTTTTTAAAAAAAATAAGAGAATATAAAATCACAAATATCTTATGAGACAAATTTAATTATTTAACCAAATAACAAAATATGCAAATAAAAGTAATATGTTTAATATTTTTCTTATAACAAATAACATACACTAAATAGCAAAAGTATATCATTAATTATTGTTCAAACTGTTGTAAAATAAAGATAAAGAAATCAAACAAGATATTAACAATGTATAAGATAGCTATCTTTTATTCTTATTCTTTTCTTGTGTATCAAATACAATCTTACAATCCTCTATTTATAGGTAGAAAATGTAAATAACAAGCCATGGTAAATTAATTGTATTGATAAATGAGAAGAGAATAACATAAATCTTTATGAGGAGTTTTGAAGTAATTATAGAAGAGTTGCAAATGAACATCCATCCATAACTTATTTTATTTATAACACTTCCTCTTGGATGTTCATTGTTCATTATACGCTGTTAATATGATACTTCAGGATCGATATTAACATGATACTTCAGGATCACGTACTGCCTCATTAAAAACCTTACCAAGAAAAACCCATTGGGATAAAAACTTGGTTAAGGGAAAAAGAGTACAGTGCGTATAACGCTTCCCCTCATTTTGATATCATTGAATATCCTTCAATCGATGTAGACCTATCTTCTTTGTGAGTTGTACAAAAACCTTTGTCGGTAAAGATTTTGTGAATAAGTCTGCCAGATTGTCGATTGATCGGACTTGGCAAACATCTATTACGCCTTCCTTTTGTAGGTCATGTGTCGAAAAGAACTTTGGCGCGATATGTTTAGTTCGGTCTCCTTTGATATATCCTTCTTTAATTTTTGCAATGCATGCTGCATTATCTTCATATAGCGGAGTAGGATTTATCTTGATGTTTTCAAGTCCGCATTCTTCTTGAATGTTTTGAATCATTGACCGTAACCAAACACATTCTCGACCCGCCTCGTATAGAGCGATTAGCTCGGCATGATTTGATGATGTTACCGTAAGAGTTTGTTTTGTCGATCGCCATGAAATTGCAGCTCCACAATAGGTGAATACGTATCCTGATTGGGATCGTGCTTTATGTGGATCCGACAAATATCCAGCATCTGCATATCCAATTAAATTGGATTTTGTATCCTTTTGATAGTATAACCCCATATCTCTAGTTCCGCAGAGATACCGAAATACATGTTTAATTCCATTCCAATGCCTTCTGGTTGGTTTGGAACTATATCTCGCTAACACATTTACTGCAAATGAGATATCGGGTCTCTTATTATTTGCAAGATATAATAATGCCCCGATTGCACTTAAGTATGGTACTTCAGGACCAAGTACTATTTCATTATTTTCTTGTGGGCGAAAATGATCTTTTTCTGCATTTAGCGATCGTACGACCATTGGTGTGCTCAAAGGATGAGCTTTATCCATATTGAATCTCTTTAATATTTTTTCAACATAATTTAATTGATGGATAAATATTCCATTCTTTAGATGTTCGATCTGTAGGCCGAGACAAAATTTTGTTGCACTAAGGTCTTTCATCTCAAATTCATTCTTCATTAATTTTGCAGTATTCTCAATCTCTTCAGGAGATCCAATAATATTTAAATCATCAACATACACTGCAATGATTGTGATACCTAGATTTGATCTTTTAATAAAAACACATGGACTAATTATATTATTATTATATCCTTCTTTTAGAAGGTACTTACTCAGTCGATTATACCACATTCAACCAGATTGTTTTAGTCCATATAAAGATCTTCTTAATTTTATAGAGTACATCTCTCTAGGTTTTGATTTATATGCTTCAGGCATTTTCAATCCTTCTGGGACTTTCATGTATATATCAATGTCAAGTGAACCATATAAATAGGCTGGTACAACATCCATAAGTCGCATTTTTAGATTTTCTGCAACTGTGAGACTTATTAGAAATCTGAGAGTTATCGCATCTACTACAGGTGAATACGTTTCTTCATAATCAACTCCTGGTATTTGTGTAAAGCCTTGTGCCACCAGCCTTGTTTTATATCTCACAATCTCATTTTTTTTATTTCTTTTTATGACAAATACCCATTTGTAACCTACATGGTTAACATCTTTGGGTGTTTGGACTACAGGTCCAAATACTTGCCGCTTGTCTAATGAACTTAATTCTGCTTGTATGGCATCTTTCCATTTATGCCAATCATTTCTTTGTCTACACTCTTCGAGAGTTTTTGGCACATTATCTTCTTCGTTTATAACATCGCTTGCTATAGTGAATGCAAATATTTCATCAACATGTGTTTTATTTCTATTTAATATAGTACCATTTATTACATAATTTATAGAAACCTCATAATCATTTGGTACTTGAGTTTCTTCTAGAATTTCATCAACCTCTTCTAGGGTTTTATCGACTTCTTCAGGAGTTTTACCATTAATCTCTTCTAGGATTTTATTGACTTCTTCAGGAGTTTTATCATCAACCTATTCTAGGGTTGAACCAATTGCTTTATTCTGCTCTTTTCTTTTACGTGGATTTACATCCTTGGAACCAAGTGGTCTTCCACGTTTTCTACGCACATTAGATTCATTAGATATTTTTGTAATGTCAATTCGAGCAGGTGCATTTATAGTTGGAATATGTCATTTAGTAACTCTATTCGTATCGGTGAATGCATCAGGCAATTCATTTGCAATTCTTTGCAAATTTATGATCTTTCGAACTTCGAGTTCACATTGACCACTTCGGGGGTCAAGATAAGATAACGATGAATTCCAAGTTACTTGTTTATCCAGTTTTTGTTTTTCTTCCCCTAAATTTGGGAATATTGATTCATTAAAATGACAATCAGCAAATCTTGCTGTAAAAACATCTCCTGTTAATGGTTCTAAATATTTAATAATAGAAAGAGAGTTAAAACCAATATAAATTCCCAGCCTTCTTTGAGGTCCCATTTTTGTGCGTTGTGGAGGAGAAATTGAAACATATACAACACAACCAAATATCTTTAGATGAGACAAATTTGGTTATCTTCCAGAGACCAATTGTAACGGGGAATACTTCTGATCAGCAGTTGGTCTTAATCTAATGAGTGCAGCGGCATGTAATATGGCATGTCCCTATGCAGAAGACGGTAGACTAGACCTCATAAGTAATGGTCTAGCAATTAATTGCAACCTTTTAATCAACGATTCTACTAGACCGTTTTGTGTATGAACATGGGCCACTGGATGTTCTACCGTAATTCCAATAGACATGCAATAATCATTAAAAGTCTGAGAAGTGAACTCACCTGCATTATCAAGCCGGATTCTTCTAATTTGATAATCCGGAAAATTAGCTCTCAATTGGATAATTTGTGATAATAGTCTAGCAAATGCAACATTTCTTGTTGCTAACAAACTCACATGTGACCAGCGTGTTGATGGATCAATTAACACCATAAAATATCTAAACGGTCCACATGGAGGTGTAATAGGTCCACATATATCTCCTTGAATTCTTTCTAAAAATGAAGGAGCTTCAGGTCCAACTTTATTTGGAGATGGCCCACTAATTAGTTTTTCAAGAGAGCATGCTTCGCATGTCATATCTTTTGATAATAGGATCTTCATGTCCTTTAGGGGATGCCCATTTGCACTTTCAATTATTCTCCTCATCATTATATTTCCTGGATGACCCAATCTATCATGCCACAATGTAAATAACTTTGGATCAACTAACTTATGGTTAGTAACCATATTTGATTCTATTGTACTTATATAAGTTCCATATAGTCCAGAGGATAATGCTTGCATCTTTTCCATTATGATTTTATGGTTATTCTTAATAGATGTGATATGAAGGTATTCGCAATTTCTCTCATTCATAGTTTCAATATGATAACCATTCTTTCGAATATCTTTAAAACTTAGCAGATTTCTTCTGGATCTATTTGAATATAATGCATCATCTATTATTAATTTTGTTCCTTCAGGTAACAAAATATAAGCTCTTCCGGAGCCTTCTATTAAATTACTTGTGCCAGATATAGTGTGAATATTAGTCTCACCAAGATACAATTGTGAAAAATATTTCTTACTTTTCAATATGGTATTAGTTGTTCCACTGTCTACCAGACATGAATCTTCATTACTTATCATTGTGTCAGCCATTTTTCTTTAAAATAAAAGAATGCAATAACTTCCACTTATTCATTAACTTTATTTGCATAAAAAAATTGAAATGTAAATTTAAACCTTTAGTAAACATAAACATAAAATTGTACATTTTATTTTTCTCCCTTAGTAAAAGTGTTTATTTTTTTTCATCCGCATTATGGAATAAATCTGATACATCAAGATGTGCATCCATATGGCATTAATTTCCGGGGTTATTTTCAGTAAAGTTAGTTTCCACATTTTTTCCCCATTTTTTTTTAAGTGGCATACAACAGGTACAACCAATAATTTGCCATCCCACATGTGTGACAAACATCTTTAAGATGTTTCCCTTTCTCATTTCTATTAATATGTATTTATAACAAAATACAACTTTAAGTAATTAATAACATAACTTCAAGTTATGATAAATGAAAAGGGAGATAAATTCAAGTTTTGTGAGATTTACCAAAATAGATACATATCAATAATTTCAGATTATTAATATCATAACTTCAGGTTATTAATGCCATAAGTTTAGGTTATTAATATCATAACTTCAGGTTATGAAAAGGGAGATAAATAAATATAAATAAAAGAATACGTAAATGCATGAATAAATAAATTTAAATGTATTAATAACTTCAGGTTAATATTATATAACTTCACGTTATAATAAAATATTTTATTTAATAACTTCCGGTTATTAAATTGCTTGACTGCGCAATTGTAGAATTTAAGTTGAATTAACTTCGGGTTATATTTTCATCCAATGACCTATAATAACTGCTGGTTATTATATTAATTTTATATGAAAATTTCTAATCAACTTTAAGTTTTAATTGGGAATAATTCAGGTTATTATTCATCCAGTGGCCTATAATAACTGCTGATTATTATATTAATTTTATAGTAAAAATTCTAATAGAACTTCAGGTTCTAAATAAACATTTAGTTTTGATAATAACTTCAAGTTATTATTCCATCATTCACTTGAAGGAATGATTCTTATAAACTAAAACAAATATAATAAAAAATTTAAATGAAATTTAAATAAATGAAAGATATAAAAATTAATCACATAAATTACTTACAGGATTACTTTGTAACTTTCGAGCAATTCGTGCTGATAACGTGTTGTAAAATAAAGATAAAGAAATCAAACAAGATATTAACAATGTATAAGATAGCTATCTTTTATTCTTATTCTTTTCTTGTGTATCAAATACAATCTTACAATCCTCTATTTATAGGTAGAAAATGTAAATAACAAGCCATGGTAAATTAATTGTATTGATAAATGAGAAGAGAATAACATAAATCTTTATGAGGAGTTTTGAAGTAATTATAGAAGAGTTGCAAATGAACATCTATCCATAACTTATTTTATTTATAACACAAATATTATTATATGAAATATCGTGCAAATAAATTTTACCATCACTAATTATTGCTCAAATATTATCATACAATTTTATTTTTTTATAATTACATTACAGAGTAACGGGTACAAAATAGTCTTTGCATGTGCGCATCCTTACCCATTTAGCTAACAGAAAAAAATACTTATACCTGTACCCGATAAATTAACAAAAATAATCTTAATTACCCATATCCGCTTTATTAAATACGGTACAAATAGGGTAAACGGTTAAAAGGGTATCATAGACACCCGGCCCTAGGCCTACCTGTTTAATTGAAAATGAAGAAACAACAAGTCAATCTAAAGCCACGGATTTTTTCAAAACTATAGATGGATAACATATATATTAAACATGGAATATAATTGTCAAAATATGGTAAGGTTAGGTAATGACCCATTAAACATATACTGATTGGCTATAACGATAACGACGGCATGCAATATTCATTCACGATTGGATATATTCATTCAGCACTATTTTTTTTCTTTCTGTATTCAAATACAAAATTTATTTAACATTTTGTAATTCTTTACTTTTAATCAATATATGTATCGTTGCATGACATTTAGCCGCAACAACCTTAAACTAAATTGATTAGTTATCTCTCAGAACGAAAATGCTAATATGCTACGTGTAGTATAGAGGGCTTTCGTGCAACAGCTCAATATTTGAGTTTTTAAAATTCTAACGGTTGATCCGAACCGTTCAACACGATCTCCATATGAATATGTTTTTGCAAACCAAATTTTATATTTTTTTAGGATTTTTTTTACTTTTTTTTTATTTAGGTAGAAAATCATTTGATCTGAAAATTTTGCATCATTCAGAACAAGTAATATTCTACTTATCTAAAAAAATAGTAAAAAAAATATAAAAAATGTAAAATTTAGTTTGCAAGTACATATTCATATGGAGATCATGTTGAACGGTTTGGATTTTAAAAACTCAAATATTGAGCTGTTGAATAGAGGCTGTCTATGCTACACGTAGCACCATAGCCAACTCTATCGCAGAATATTGCCTTCCTTAAGGCAGTGCATTACAAATGCATTTAGCAAAAAAAAAAAAAAAAAAAAATTATCCCAGAATATTCTAAAGAAAAAGAGAGAAATTAGAAAGTGATGAGGATTATTTAGCTACACTGAGTGTAGTGTAGTCCTGGATAGTCGATCTATACCTGTACCGACAAAAATTAAACCAATCTATAGAAGACAGAGAAAGTAACGAAACTAGAAAGTGATGATGAGTTAGCTAACCATACATAAAATCTGGACATGCAGATGCAGTTCTCATCAAGAATTATAAATTTGAATTTCTATACCGGTACTGGTAAAATTAAAGCTGAACTGGTAGTGTTAACATTATTTCAACTTTTTCATAAATTTGAATTATAAATTAGAAAGCAACGTTGCTCTTTCAAATCCAATCCCAGGTAGTTCTGACTGCAATTTGATTACATCATTTCATGCATAATTAATAATTTTAAACGTTGGATGGATAATAGAAAGCAACATTACATATATTACTATATATTTCATGGTATTCAGATTTGATATATGAGCAAAACTAGGGTGTGATGTGCTCACCAAAAAGAGTTGGTAAACACACATCCAAATTACTATTGGATTGATTTCAAACTGCAAATCCAAATCGTTCAAATCCAAATACTTCGTGAGTGATGCATGTGCATGCAAAAGTTTTAAAGTTTTGAATTCATTTAGTAAATAGTTAAGCGGTCAAAGGAATGATGAAAAATTAATACATAAAATAATTAAACTTATAAAATGTTCATTATTTTGACCGCTTGACCATGTGCTAAATAAATTCAAAACTTTAAAATTTTTGCATGTATATGCATCACTCACGAAATACTTGGATTTCAATAGTTTGGATTCGTAGTTCAAAGTTAATCTGATAGTCATTTTGAGATGTTCTCACCAAACTCTCTTAGTAAGCACATCACATCCTAATTTTTGAAACGATTATATTATTTATTTATTTCATGCGTAATTAATAATTTTAGGGGTTAGTTTCTTATTTAGCCTTCAACTTGTCTTGACTTTCTTATTTCTCCTTCTACAGTTCAATATATTGTATATGTCATCCAACTCTTTAGCATATTTATTATTTCTCCTTGTAACAGTAATAAAAAATTTATCCTAATCAAATGATATAAAGAACCATAATTTATATTTGCTTTAAAAGAAATGGACGAAAATGCCCTAAGAACTTGAACACGGTTTTTATCTTTTTTTGGTTGTCCCCATAGATGGCATTATCTCGCATTGGACAGATGCAAGAGTTATGGATCCTAAAATTACCTCTGAGAGATGAGCGCTTTCTCCTCTTTTGAAGGTTTAGAAACCTTCCACCAAAACCGAGTCCAAACCAGAATCTGTAGAACCTAGCTTGTTGATGTTTTCCATATTGCGGTACAGAGTTAATTTGAGAGGAGAAATGTTCAAAGCTTGGGAAGAGTAAGTGGATTGTTTAAAAAAAGCGCTCAGCATCTTGATGAGGAGAGTTTCACCTTAATATCTCATTCTATCAAATCTGGACTGTAAAGTTTCTTTAAAAAAATAATATTTGGGATGGAATCGTCAATTTTTTTTTTCCTTGTCAATCATGCCTCCATGCCGTTTATCAATAATCACATAAACATTAAAAATTAATCTGAGCAATTGCAGGTTTTTTTTTTATTGAATTCTTGGTCTTGATATATATATTTCTTTTTGAAAAATAGTGGTATATACCACCAATTTCATTGAAATAAAAAAGCCATAGCGCATCTGACATGGTACTTAAAATTAGTACCAAATTAAATAAAATACAGCAAGTCATTACAGCAGTTCAAAACAAAAACAAAAGAGGAGAAATCGTACGTAACAAACTAAGGCAATTCCTCTTTTTCCTTGTCAATCATGCATCCATGCCGTTTATCAATAATCACATAACAAACTAAGATTTCTCCTCTTTTGTTTAACTTCAAGGAAGGCAAAAGAAGAGGTTAACTTCAAAGTAAATATAAATTATTAGTTTGATAAATTATTAGGTTGATAACTTCTAAAGGGAATTAATGCACATAAATTAATAAATAAGAAAGAATTTGGAGCGTTGGAGGTCAAATATGAAATATTAAACTTTACAGGGAGAAATAAGAAAATTAAGCAGAATTGAGGATTACGTGAGAAATTAACCATAATTTTAGAAGTTCGATGAATAGTAGAAGATAATATTACATATATTAGTATTTCATGGTGCGTACATAGATTTAAGCTCACCAAGTTTTTTTGTGAGCTTAACTTCAAAACTTATCAGATTGGCTTCAAACAACGAATTCAAACTATTCAAATTGATCTACGTACTTTACGAGTAATGAATTTACATACAAAATTTATAAATTTTGAATTGATTTAGTGTAAAGTCCAGTGGTAAAAAAAAAGATTTATAAGTTAATTTTAATATATTTATTTTTATCAAAATTTTGACCATGACTTCATACTTAATAAATTCAAAAATTTATAGATTTATATGTAAAGGCATCATTCGTGAAGTAGATTTGTTTCAACAGTTTAGATTTGTCGTGCGAAGTTAATAAGTTTTGAAGTTAAAAACATCCTTGGTTCTACTATATATGCAGAGTTAACAGCAGCAATTAACTTTGACTTGAGTGCATATATTGTTTTTCTGTGTTTTTTTTTATAATTCCCCTGCTGTTTTCATCGCATCTTTAATTTCCTGTCGTTTTTTGCAGTTAGCGTTGTGGATTTTGTAGTACAGAGCAAGTATTGTACTGTTGAGAGGTTACATGGCTCCTCAAAATTTGAACGGTTAATGATGTAAGCTTGAACAAACTTTTCGAAGTTGGCATACCTAGCTAGGGTTTGACTATATCTAGATTGGTTTCACAAGCATAATTGTATTTTCTTAATCAGGCAGATCTTCGTAGACCAATTAGTTATGAAGACAAAGCAGATTGGTCAAATATCTCTTTCAGTATGAAAATTATAATTAAGTAAATTAAATATAACTAATAAAAGAACAATGCCATGCACAACGATGAAGAAATTTTTTGTGCTTTTATTAGTGAAAACGAAGCAGATTGGTCAACTGTCTCTTTCAGCATGCAAACTAGAAATAAGTAACTGATAAAACAACAATCTAATAAACAAAATTTAATGAAAAACATATAGACTCGTACGAACTATTATATATCAACCAAATCTATTGATTAACCTTACACCTTCCTCTCAGTATTTATTGCTTATAATTTGTTTTATTTATTGGAACATAGAAACAATGTACATCTATGTTATTGTCTAAAATAAGGAAGAATATCGAACAAAGCATTACATAAAACAGAGAGAATAGCAGTACCACATGAATATTAATCGAGGTAATAGCAGTACATTTTAAAAGTATCAAGATTGTCTTTGAACAATGGCACGATCGCATCTATGCTTCCATCTCCCAAGTAAGAAGGGAGAAGGAACAACATTCCTTCAGTAGCAAGGTATGTAGGCATGAAATAGTGTGGACTGCCGCTGCCGAAATCCAAATCGAAGAATGGAAATGTTAACCAACTATCCACCTCTAAGTCAGGGCTCAAAATTCTCTTGTTGATTTCTTCCTTGCTAATTAAACCCTCTTTATTGACTGTGTCAAAGCTCGCAAAGTCTATGAATGACTGGAAGTAACTGCCGTTTACCTTTACCACCTCAGCACGCATCAGTTCTACTGCAAAACCGAGTGGTCGGTTAATGAGGTCTCTAACCTTAGAGCGAGGGAAAGCCCACAAAACATGGTTGCCAAAATACTCGTTTGGCACCTTTGGATCCATTCGCATGCGTCCATTCACCGATATGCGTATTTGGGTAGTCTGGTGGCTGTGAAGGCCACGTGCTTTGGTTATAACCCTCCAGAGATGAGCTAATGTGGTCTCGAATCTACTATAGGGTTTTGAGACCCCTGCAGAGGCTTTAGCCCGGAGCTTGTTGATGAACTCATTGGTGAAATGCATTTTGTGGATTACTATTTCTTCTTCATTTGATTCGTTATCAGTAATTGACATAGTTTTTGCATATTTTTCATTCATGTACTCGATATTGCGATGATCATATTGTACAAGAGGTGGCTCACGGGGTTTGAATATGGTATCGCGTGCGCGCAAAGGGATTGGATCAATTGCAAGACCTCTAGTTGCAAGGCCCCATGCAACAAGAAAGTTACTGGCAGCTTGTCCGTCTCCAACTTGGTGGTGAGCTGTGAAACCGACAACAAGGGAGCCACACGTGAAACGTGTGAGTTGCACCTGCATCAACTCCTCTACACCATAGAGGCCTGGGTGGAAGTTTTGAATTTCTTTGGTTGGTTTAGAAGGAAGCACATTTCTGAGCTTAGAGTCGACCGTGGCCTCAATAAATTGAACACCCTGATCATTGAGGAAAATGATCAAATTGCCCTCTGCATCCTCACCAAGCCTTCCGGCCCATTCCCGGTACTCTGCAAGGACCTTAGAGAGTCCCTTCTCAATGGCAATGTTAGAAGGAGTTGGAGGGTTGAAAGCATAGATAACCGCCATGTGTGTGCTGGAGGCAACATTGTCAAAAACACTCAAACGAACATGATTCTTTGTGCTAGGTGCGCTGCCCTTGTAGGTGGGCTTGACAATTCTAGAACTTTCTATGGTGATCTTCATGTAAAATCTTGGTGGTGGATGGTATATGTATACCTAGCCAGTATGCAAAAGCCTTTTGTGTATAAGTTGTAAGCCTTTGTTTGTTGCTTTTCCCGTTTGATCTGGGTCCTTATATAGGGGAGGTACTTAGGAAGGGATAACTTTTTTACCTAATCAATTAGCTAGTGTGGATAAAAATATTTGTTATGTTGCATTATACGCTTTTTCTGCAATAGATCTTGGTTCTTATATAGGGGAGGTACTTAGGAAAGGATAGCTTTTGTACCTAACCAATTCGTGTGAATAAAAATATTTGTAGGTTGCATTATAGGCTTATAGCTAGTCGATCAACTGGATTGGAATAAGGTTGCAGCACATCATCAATTTGTTTGAGTAGTTGATTTTATTAATTAAGTTGTAGGTGTTAGTTGTTCGAGTAAAAAATAAATGCTAACGTTATAATTTATACTACAAGTATATGAAGCAGTTGTTTTTACATTTATTGAATTAATCTTATATGCCACAGATTCGACTATAGCTCGTTGAGTCTGCCTCTCTAATTCATAATCTAAGTGTCAAACGTCTCAAGTTTGTCAAGTACGTAGACTTAATTCTCTGAAGTGGAAAAATTAAAATTTAATTTGTGTAAAATACTATATTAAATTTTTAATGGACGAAAATCTCTCTAATAACATATAATCTAAAGTCTACATTTTTTCATGATTCTGACGGTCCAATTTATTGGCAGAACGAACAATATGGCAGAAAGCTGCACATATATATTTTCTTAAGAAACATTAATTAGGATGAAGTTCTTATGATTTTTTTTTATAAATTAACCATAATAAGTTACATGGTGTAGGGCTTATGTGCCAGGACAACTATAGAAAGTGGATCCCTTATTTTTTCTATTGTTTTTATTGTCTTAAAAAATGATAATTTTTGTGTTCAAATCTTAGATAAAGATACTCAAGTAAATAAAATTTGCATTTCAATTTTTCAGATGAACAAAATTAAGCTCAATATATAAACGTTTGTTGTATGCAATATCCCACGGGTTGAATTTAACTTGAAGAATAACTATTAATTAAATCCAGATTAGACTGTATCAAAAATTGACAGAACCTGTTGTCATCTACTTTTGTTTTCGGAATTATTCCGGACAATAATAGCAGCACTGTGCTGAACTATCCAATTTGAAACAGACATATCAGATCCATTTATAACATCACTGAAAAATCATCTTAAATAATGCCAGAAAGTCGATCGGGAGATTTTTAGATTGGATGATCCATAATTGAATAGAACGATTGTGTGATCCAAATCTGGAGTAACATTAGTTAAGGAGTTAATACTGTCATCTATAATTGAATGACAGCGGCAATGAACTCGTAAAAGTAATCGAGTGCTTCCTATCGGGGTAGCTTTTATAGTAGCGTTAACTTGGATTGATTGAAACCACCTAATTATAATTTATTCATTTGGATTACAGTCTCTGATTCAGGTCAAGAGTAGTTGTTGTTTTCACACTTAAATTATCCGACCATATCATGTTTAAGTAGATGATTAACAATTTTTTTTTTTTGAAAAAATATTGTGTGGGGCCTACCAGTTTGATTGGAATTGAAGAAAGTACACTCAGCTAAATCTAAAACCAGTACAGATTTTGCTAAAAAATATATATAGATAACATATATATATATAACCAGGATTGTCAAAAATATGGTAGTGTTAGGTAATGACCTATCAAACATACAGGTCGGATATAATGATGGCGACAACACATTCATTTAGCACTATTTTTTTTTATTGTGTTCTATTACAAATGTTTTACGAATTTTGAAATTTGTAATTCTTACTTTTAATCAATATGTATCATTGATTGGCATTTAGTTTAGTTGTACCAACCATAAGTGAATTAATAAATAAGGCCAGTTTCATCCCAGAATAATCTAGAAGAAAGAAAAGGAAATTAGAAAGTGTCGAGGATTGTTTAGCTATATACTAAACGTATATCCTGGGCAGTTTATACTGGTACAGACAAAAATTAAACCAAACGAAGGACATTCCTATTAAAAAACGTAATCTAGGGATGTGATATTGTGCTGAATCTTGTGTAGAATGAATCAAAAGAAGAAATTCCATTGTTTTAAGTAGATCTTCGCAGAATCTTGTGCAGAATGAATACAATTTTCTTTGTAGCTTATTTCTGCTAAGAAGTTGAATGCATGGTTAATCAGACTTGTAAATTTTTTATTTAGTATTAGTAGATACATGTTTATCCAACCTAGATATTAAAAATGGGGCACCAAATTGGGCCTAAACTTTTGTTTCTCGTTTCTCAAAAATGATGATAATTCATAATCCTATGTACACCACTCCTGATCACAATAAACTTTTTGTTTAGTGCAATAAGTTGCAAGCCATCACCTTGCTAATTTTTTAATACTTGATTGCTGCAGGGCACCTGATTTGGTGCAATGAATGATATGTAGGTATTTGCTTGTCTGAACCCTACTCTGATTATATTTAATATAAATTAATTGTCAATTTGTCATCAAACAAACACAATGTATTGTACTACATTGTGTCCTGATCTTCTACACAATCTAATTAGGATTTGATTGCAAAACACCATAAAAATTAAGATAATGAAGCAGATACTGTCATACAGCTATTTTAATTAATTTTGTCATTTAGAGGCACAATATATTATTAATGATAAATAGTATTAAACCCAACTTTCACCTCCATTATTATTTTGTTAATTGGCATTTATATAAATTAACAAATTATAAACCGTACCTTGTATATTAAATAAACCCAAGAGGATGAGAGTGAGTACCGGGTACGTACTTTGAGAGATGGTCGATGTTTAGTTAGAAACAAAATCCTCTGCCCCCCGGGGGCAGGAAATTCCTGCCCCCAGAGTCTCTGTGGGGTGGGACCGGAGTGAGACCGATTACTGTTTAGGGTTTAACTTTTTGTTACTGTTTTTAAATGGGCCCCACCCGCAGAGACTCTGGGGGTAGGAATTTGCTGCCCCTCGGGGGGCAGAGGATTCGGTCTCGTTTAGTTATTGGTTTCAGTTGTATTCAGCTACTCCAACCTAGTACAACAAATTAAATAGGAGCTCAGTGTAGTACAGCAATGTATATTCAAACAACTTATCGAGATCAACTACTCCAGACTAGTACAGAGTAACAGCTTGATACAAAAAATTGATGATGTGGAGCCTTACTGGTTACTACAATCCAGTTGACTAGCTTATATATAGTGCCCTATAGATAACTTTGTATACACGAATTGATTAGGTAACAAAGCGACCCCTTCCTTGAGTCCCATCCCTACATAAGGACCCAGATCTAAGGAGGAAAGGCAATAAAGAAAGACCAGCAGCTAAATAAAAAAAGTTGTTGCATATTAGGTCTTAATTACAATCCACCACCAAAATAATACATGAAGATCACCATAGAAATTTAAGTTCTAGGGTTGTCAAGCCAACCTACAAAGGCAGTACACCTAGTACAAACCAACTTGTTCCTTTTGAGTGTTTTTGATAAGCTACGCTACCTACAACACACACATTGCAGTTATCTATGCCTTCAACCCTCCAACTCCTCCTAACATTGCCATTGAGAAGGAACTCTCTAAGGTCCTTGCAGAGTACCGTGAGTGAGCCGGAAGGCTTGGTGAGGATGCAGAGGGCAATTTGGTCATTTTCCTCAATGACCAGGGTGTTCGTTTTGTCGAGGCCACGGTTGACTCTAAGCTCAGAAATGTGCTTCCTTCTAAACCAACCAAAGAAATTCAGAGCATGCACCCGGGCCCCTACGGTGTAGAGGATCTGGTGCGTGCAAGTGCAACTCACACGTTTCACGTGTGGATCCATGGTTGTCGGTTTCACAGCTCATCACCTAGTTGCAGACGGACATGCCACAAGTAACTTTCTTGTTGCATGTGGTCTTGCAACTAGAGGTCTTGCCATTGATCCAATCCCTTTGTGCACACGCGATACCATATTCAAACCCTGTGAGCCATGGTTCTGAAACTCGGAATCGGATTAGGAATCGGATTTTTGACCATGGAATTGGAATCGGATGAATCTGCCGGAATCGGAAGAATCGGATCGGTAACTCGGGTTTTTTTGGCATAAGCTTGTTTTGTAGCCAAAAAGTAGAAAAAAAATTGATAAAAATAATTTGCATGCTTTTTAACACCGTGAAGAACAATGGCAACGGGTCAGAGCTGTCAGATTCTTGTTAAGATTCACACAAACTTGATATGCACGAATCTTGAAGCAATATGTACTAATCTAACATGATTTTTTGGAATGATGATCAAAATATATCAAATTTCATTTTTTGTGAAACAAGAAATAATGAAGAAAGATTATAGACATCATTATCAAAAGGTTTAACCCACATTGAAATTTCTTAAAAAATAAAAAAAATTGTATTAAAAAATAGGAAAAAAATTGTGAAAAAAATAATTTGTACAAAGTTTTGCTAAGGTCATTTGTTCACCCCTAAAAAAAAAGAAAATAGAGAGTATATAGAAAATAAAAGAAACCAACAAAGAAAAAAGAAATAGTTAAAAAAAAATCAGAAAACAATGAATAAATGGACGTAACCATTAACAAATGAAATGGAGGGGACAAAAGGAGAAAAAAGTTTGAATTAGATTGAAGCAGCTGACAGAGAAAAGGAAAGGAAAAAGAGAGGGCTGAGAGCGGTTCACATTTTTAACAGCTGTGGCCCATCTAACAAACTCATGTTTCTCTGCGAACCGCGACCATGCAAGGTGAAGCAGAACACTGTTTTCATCTCTCCCATTTAATCTGACAAATGGAGCCCACCCTAATAAGCCAATCAACGCCTGTGTACTTCTTAGCTTCTCACATCTGTTAAAGGGGTCCCATGGTTCATCTTAGCGGTGTACATGCACCATGCCCATTTGCGATTGAAGACCCTTTCTTCTTCATCAGAAAACCATTTGAAAATCAGAAAAAATCGGAGAAATTTAGAACCAAATTCACCAAGAATCAAGTAGGTGAGAATCGGTCCAGGTAGAAGATAATCGGCTCAACTCGGACTAAAACTCGGTTGATTCGGATTGACTCGGACCAAAAATCGGATAACTCGGCTGAGTCGGCACTGTTCATCCGAGTTTTCCTGAGAAACTCGCACGGACCTGAGAATCGGGTAAAACTCGGCCCGGACACCGCCAATTCCGAGTCGACTCGGCTGAGTCAACTCGGAATCGGCCGATTTTCGGAACCATGCTGTGAGCTACCTCTTATACAATATGATAATCGCAATATCGAGTACATGAACAACAAATATGCAAAAACTATGTCAATTACTGATAATGAATCAAATGAAAAAGAAATAGTAATCCACAAGGTACATTTCACTGATAAAAGAAACATTTGACCAATCTGCTTTGTCTTCATAAAAGCGTAGTTGTGATCCAAAAGCGCAATTGTGGGCCGAAAACTCACAATCCCTGTTGTCTTCATAAAAGCGCAATATTTTTCTTCATAGTTGTGCATTGCATTGTTCTTTTATCAGTTATTTAATTTACTTAATTTTAGTTTGCATGCTTAAAGAGACATTTGACCAATCTGCTTTGTCTTCATAACTAATTGATCTAGCAAGATCTTCCTGATTAAGAAACTACAATTCTGTTTGTGAAACACTGAAACCAATCATGATACTATGATGTATACTCAAACCCTAGGTCGATCGAACTTTTTTTATAAACCATAATTAGAAAAAGGATTTATGTGAAACCAACATGATTATTATTATTATTATTTTTTTTTAAATCATAAAAATCGAAATGGTATTTCGGTTCTGAATCTTTTTTTTTTTGTTGGGACTGAATGACAATTCAGTCTCAAGTACTTTTATAATTTTTCAATGTATTTTTTTCTCGAAATCTGCTAAAACGGCTAGGACCGAAATGACAATTTGGTCCCCCCAAAAAAAAACACGGGACCAAAATGACATTTTGATTTTTATGATTTTTGTAAAAAAAAAAAAAATAATCATGTTGGTTTCATAAAAATCTTTTTCTAATTATGGTTTATAAAAAAAAAAATTCCCCTAGGTCAGCCAACTTTGTAAACTTTGTGCAAGTTTACATCATTAACAGTTCAATTTTTAGGAGCTGGTAAACTCAACCCTTCAATTAATACTTGTTCTGTAATAAATAAGTAACACAACGCTGACTAGTACTGTAAAAACCAACACGAAAAGATGTGATGAAAAGCAATAATATATATACCCAAATTCCCGGTAAATGAGCCACTTCGATCCATATATTGAAAAACATCAATTCCTCTGTTTCACCATGTCATGGAATAGAAAATTAGTTCATAAAAAAATAGAGGAGGAACCTAGTTGTAAAAAATAGAAGTTTGACTACAAAAGTTCAAACCCAATTCCACTCAATTCTTTTCTTATTTGGCGGGAATAAAACATCTATTCCTCATTTTCACACTTGTCGAACAGGTTCCAAACTTTTAAAACTATCAATTTATGCATGAATATTTTAATCACTTGCAGTGAAAATTACCTATGAATCGAATTTGAATTGAGCAACAGTACCAGTTCAGCTTTTTACAAGATGATAGCTTGTAATTAATTAGAGGTGCCAGAGTCTGAGTGTAATGTAACTCTTTGTAAATACCTTTTTTATTTAATAATATTATTAGTGGCATAAAGTCGTCTAACCTTAAAAAAAAAAAAAAGAACAGTTCAACTTTTTACCAGTACCGGCATAGAAATTCAAATTTATAATTCTTGATAATAACTGATCTGCATGCCGTGTAATACGGTTAGCCAACTCATCATCACCTTTTAGTTTCATCGCTTTCTCTCTTTTATAGATTGTTATGGGATTAGACAACTTTTACGTAAGTTTTGGTAGCACATACTATTTTATATATTTATTATACTTTGCAAATTCAGATCAGATAAGGTACCTGACCTTGTCAGGTTAGATCCTGAGCATTTACAGAGGCGGAAGGCAGTGTTGAGAGAAGGGTGCTAAGCCCTCCCTCTTATAAATTCAAATTTGTAATTGTGGCCATTAATTAGTTTTGAAAACTTTATATGCATTTTAATATCTTTTAACCCCCCAATAAAAAATAAAGTTATATTATATTTGGAGCAAAGCTAGAATGTAATGTGCTCACTAAGGATCTGTTCATTAGTGAGGGTTTAGGTGGAAAAAGGCAAAATTTCCGTATATATTCCTATATCTGTTCGGTATCTCAGGATTGCACTGTATGGGTTCCTATATGGGTTTTTGATGGGTTTGCTTTTTGCCTTCTAAGAACACTGTTTTCATGGGAAAAAGCAAATTGAGTTGAAGCTCATTTTTTTTTTCCCAATTCACTTAACTGCTACTTAATGTGATTAAGTTATTTTATTATAATTATTAATAATATTAAACTAGATTTAGCTAATAGATTCAAATTTTAGTGCTTCTTGATTTGTCCGTAGAGTGTAGCACGTAATATATATATATATAAAGAGGAGGGTTCAAATGTCTCCATGTTTTTGTGTCTCCATCACTCTCCATTATTTTCATAGTTCAAACAGCCGATCCGAACCGCTCAACCTAACCTCCATACTAAAATATGTTTGGAGAACAAATTTTATATTTTTAGAAATTTTTTTACTATTATTTTTGATAGGTAAAAAAATATTTTTTTAGATAGTTCAGACTTACTGATTTTGTACCTATCTAAAAAATAGTAAAAATTCCTAAAAATATAAAATTTGGCCTCCAAACATATTTTAGTATGGAGGTTAGGTTGAACGGTTCGGATCAACTGTTTGAACTTTGAAAATGATAGAGAGAGATGGAGGCATGATGGAGGCACAAAAACATAGAGGCATTTGAACCCTCCTCTCTCTCTCTCTCTCTCTCTCTCTCTCTATATATATATATATATATAGGATTTGGCTAATATGCTATGGGTAGCTAAGAGGACTCCCGTGCTACGGCTCAATATTCGACTTTTTAAAATTCTAATGGTCGATTCGAACTGTTCATCTTGTTCTCCATATTAATATGTGTTTGGAGACCAAATTTTACATTTTTTGGAAATTTTTTACTATTTGTTTAGATTTATTGAATATCGCTGTTTTTTATGGTTCAGATTTGTCTGAAAAACAGCGATTTTCAATAAATCTAAAAAAATAGTAAAAATTTTCCAAAAAATGTAAAATTTGGTCTCCAAGCACATATTAATATGGAGAACAAGATGAACAGTTTGGATCGATCGTTAGAATGTTGAAAAGTCGAATATTGAGCCGTAGCACGAGAGGCCTCTTAGCTACCCATAGCACCGTAGTTACCCATATTGGCTATGGTGCATTGCAATGCATGTAGGAGTTTGTGCATTGAACTATAAATCCAAAATTCAAAATCCAAATGATCGATCCAAACCGTTCATCTTGTTCTCCATATTAATATGTGCTTGGAGACCAAATTTTACATTTTTCTGAATTTTTTTACTATTTATTAAGTATTTTACAAAATTGTTGATCCAACGGTGGCTTAACAAAATAGTAAAATCAGCATCTACCGTTGGATCAACAATTTTGTAAAATACTTAATAAATAGTAAAAAAATTCAGAAAAATGTAAAATTTGGTCTCCAAGCACATATTAATATGTAGAAGAAGATGAACGGTTTGGATCGATCATTTGGATTTTGAATTTTGGATTTATGGTCCAATGCATAAACCCCTCCATGCATTGCAATGCACCATAGCCCATCTCTCTCTCTCTCTATATATATAATTTAAAAATTATTAATATCTTAATTTTTATTTGTTTATAAATATTTTATAATTTATTTGTACTCGTCCTCTTATGTTCTTATTTTATTTAATTATAAAAATATTTGTATTTTATAAAATAATAAGTAATAAGTAGTGTTATGTTAATTTTTAATCTATATTATTTAATTACATTACTAATAATGCTATTAACAAAAATAATTGTAAAATATCAAACATTTTAGAAATAACATAAGACTTCCGATCCCACAATTAATTCTATGGTACAACTGAACACTAATTTCAACACATTCCCATAATTAATCCTATGCGTCCCGCACTCATGGGTTCCCGCTTTTTCAAAAATGGATTATCATCCCCATCAAATCCCATCCTGTATAATTTCTTGACATCCGAACAAGCCCTAAGAGAGTTTGGCGACCATAACTCCAAAAGTATATTGGATTGACTTTAAACGCCGAATCCAAACCGTTAAAATTCATGTACTTCATGAGTGATGCATGTATATGAATTTTTTTGAAAGTTTCGAATTTATTTGCTACGAGGTCAAGTGGTTAAAGAAATGAACTTTTTATAAGTTAAATTTATAAGTTGTTTTATATATTCAATTTTTATCATTTCTTTCACCATTTGACTTTGTAACAAATAAAATAAAAAATTTCAAAATTTTGCATATACATGTATCACTCGTGAAATACATAGATTTCAATGATTTGGATTTGACGTTTGAAGTCGATCTAATATATTTTTGGAATTGTGCTCACCAAACCCTCTCAATAAGCACATCACACCCTAGCTTTACTCTTATATTTGAATGTTCAAGCCTCCTCCAATCTCATTTTTTTAGTTCACCGTCTGTTTAATTTAAAGTAGCAAAAAACTTAAAAGCGAACACCTATATTCCAATAGACCCGAATAGGATTTTGGCTCCGCTTAAACTGACCTGATTCCATCAGGTGCCCGGGAATGTGGAATTATTTTTGCATTCTTACATGCGGGATGGAAGCATAGATGTAATAATTAGTACTTTTAAAATGTGCTTCTAATTGCTATCCCTGCATTAGTTCGAGTGTTTGTAATTGTTTCATCAGTTTTTAATATCAACATCTATTGAAGATAGTCAAATCCAAACCCAATTCAATTAGGATCTTTGCAATCCGCAACTTTACAAATATAACCCTGTAATTTAGGAATATACAGCTGATACATGTGACTTTTTTTTTAGGTAAGTGTCTTTAATGTTTATTAACAATTTCATTGATAAAAAACATATTATAATGAATCAAATGACACTCCTTACTAGATTTAAACTCATTTATTCTTAAAATAACATCTAAACTGCTCTAATAAATTAATCCTACTTATCTATACTCTTAAACACTCTATTATTTCATTATTCATGTCGCTCCACGACCTGATCCGCTTTCATCCGATAGCTACCGCACTCTTGGCTCGGTCCATCCCCTCTCCCTCATTCTCCTCTCCATTCGAGGAACTAGAGACGAGAGAAGGAAGAGAGTATCATTATTTCGAAGGTGAGGCCCGAAAAGAGTGAAAGAGACAGAATTGAGAAGTGTGGAGGGAGGGTGTGGGAGTGGCAGCTAGGTTTGCTATTGGGCTCCGCGCAAGTTGTCACTGTTTCTTTTTTTTTTTCAGTACATGTGAATTTGATAAGCATAACAAGGGAGTAATTTGGATCTGATGCCCCCATTTGCTCGGACTCAAATTTGAAATTGAGCTGTATTTGGAAATGTAAAAGACTCTTTTGTAATTAGAAAAAAAAAGCAATGGCTAATTAACATATATAAACATGAAAACATATGTAAACTCTGTTAAAAAAAATTTCAATCAATACAATGACCAATTTATGTTTTCAGTCCTTACTTTGCTTTATTTGTCTAAGTATTATGCAGAAAATTATATTTTCTTATAATTGTTGGTCTAGAAAGAACTTACTAATTATTAAAAACAAGAGCATGAACTCTCACTAGTGGAAAATATGGAATCAGGATCGGTTATATATGCATATTAGTATCGGAATACAACCGACTCTGATGAAGGCGATACTGATACTATAATAATCTGGATCGGTTAAATAACCGATTCAAATAAAAACTATCAGGATCGGTTGTTTCACAACAACCGATCCTGATACTATTTTTTTTTTCAAAGTTGGTTCTGCAAAAAAAAAAAAAAAATAGTATCAGGATTGGTTGTTTATAAACAACCGATCCTGATACCATTTTTTTTTTAAAGACCAACTTTGAAAAAAAAAGAGTATTTTTTTTTTGCAGAACCATTTTTAAAAAAAAAAATATTAGGATCGGTTGTTTCAAACAACTGATCATAATTCTTTTTTTTTTCCAAGAACCAACATTTTGTGAAGCATTACATATTATAACAAGAAATTTAAATCCAAAAAAATTAATTAACAAACATACAAGTGACTAATTGGGCTATTTCTTCAAGTAACACACATTTATGCAATTAATGTAAAGCACAACAATAAAAAAAAATCAATAATTACCTCTTTTGCAATTACATCACTTGAGATTAAAAAAGATCCTAAAAACAAAAACAAAGGTAACAATTAGATGGAAAAACATTTTCCAATAAAAAATACAAAAAAATGTGTTTTAAAAGTATAATAATGAGAAAATTAGATAAAACTAATACCATGATAGTTGATCGGAGGTGCGAGAGGCTTGGCTTTGAGAGGAAGAGACGGAGAGAAAGAGAGAGAGAGAGACATGGAGGAGAGGGAGAGACGGAGACAGAGAGAGAGACAAAGAGTACTGAGAATTTTGAGAGGGAGATCCGAAGACAGACAGAGAGACGGTAAGTTGAAAATGAGAGGTGCGAAATGAAAATAAGAAGAACCCTAAGCATATTAAATAGAGAGTTATCATTAGGATCTGTTGTTTATAAACAACCGATCCTGATACTATTTTTTTTTCTTTTTTTTGTAGAACCAACTTTGAAATAGTATCAGGATCGGTTGTTTATAAACAACCGATCCTGATACTATTTTTTTTTTCAAAGTTGGTTCTACCAAAAGAAAATGAGTATCAGGATCTGTTTTTTATAAAAAACTGATCCTGATACTATATATAAGAATAATCACTGAGGTAAACCCCACTCATATTGATGGTCTATCAACCATCAAACGGCTACCATTTATTTTCTTTTCTGTTTGGTAATGCATGTACACGGATAAATATTAAGAAAAATGTGAAAAATATAAAAATATTTATTTGTATTTGTATAGCCAAATCAACTCTACTATGATCAATTTTGTACAATTTTATTATTATTAATGGCATCAAATTGTTAAATGGAATGCAGACCGTTCATTTCTGCATGATCATCCAACGGTGGGTCTGTAATTAAATGACATGTAATAATTTTTAAAATGATCAAGATATAACATGGAACTTTAATAACGTAAAAGTGCCGAAGGCCCGACAACTGTAAGTTTTGATCCAAAGTAAACTATTTACAGCCGTGCGATGTTGCTATATTGTTTTGCTTTGATGAATTAGTAAACGAATCTTGAATTGTATCAAATTTTATAATGGTGAAATTAATATGACATTCTTTCATTTTAACGGTTCCGATCGACCAAATATTGATGTTCGTATTCGTTCCTTCACAACTCCACACAACAAGGGTTCAAGTCCTATGTATATTATTATATGACACAAGTCATTGATGCATCATGCATGATTGTATAAAAAAATTCAATAGTCAAAATGACTTCAAAATAAAATATCAATGTCAAATAATTAATTATATTATCACATAAATTTTAATAATATAAATTACATTAATTTTCATCAAAAAAATTTTATAAGTGAACCATATGCCATATACAACAGCCATATATATATATATATATATATATATATATTCTATTAATCACCACACTAATTACATATAACACAAATGCCTAATTACATATACTTCTCAATATTAAAATTACAAACATAAATATTTTAAAATATTGAAAAAACTAATTTGTAGAAATTTCAATTCATAAATCAATTAAACTTAAATTTAATTATAAAATGAAATTTGCTATCTCAATTTTGAAGCTGTCACTGTGCCAATTTGCTTTTAATTTGAACAGAGCATTTTAGACTACAACGCACCACACAAAGTTGGTTATGCAAAAAAAAAAATATTATTAGGATTGGTTATTTGAAACAACTGATTCTAATACTATTTTTTTTTTCAAAGTTGGTTCTACAAAAAAAAAAAATAGTATCAGGATCGGTTGTTTATAAACAACCGATCCTGATACTATTTTTTATTTTTATTTTTTTGCAGAACCATCTTTGAAAAAAAAAGTATCAGGATCGGTTATTAGTTAGGAACCAATCCAGATAGTATCTGAATCGGTTCTAAGCTAAGAACCAATCATAATTATCAAGTATTAGGATCGGTTCTTAGCTAGGGACCGATCCAATTAGTTCATGTGCTGTGCTTTCATTAGCTTTTAGTATCGGTTTTATTGATAAAACCGATCCAGATAGGTATTGGTATCGGTTGATTCATACAGCTGATCCAAATAGGCCGATCCTGATTTCAGTTTTTCCACTAGTGTCTTTTGTTAATACTACAGCTAGATCTGAATTCTTTTTAGAACCAATCTTTGATCTAGTGATAAAAAAACCATACTCTTTATGTAGAAGGTCACAGATTCGAAACCTGACAATGAGATTTCTTGTGGATACATGCAAGAAAGAGTGATTCTTAATTAGCTGGTACGGTCAGCCAAGAGTCATTCGGTAAATAAGTGCTTTAGGGACCTCTTATTGTCATCCAAGGGACATTTAATTAGTCTGTAATATCACCTTGACAGTTACTGTCATGCATTATCATCCAAGGGATATTTAATTATTCTGTAATATCACCTTGACAGTTACTGTCAAGCATTATCGAAGCTATTAACAAATTCACTATCGTTATTGACATTTATCTGCCAATACATCTATCAAGCTTTTAAAAAAAGTGATATTTTATCTGCCAATTCAAGAATTATATATACATAGTCTTTTATTTTCTTTTTTTGGAATGCTGACCGTGGCCATTAATTATGCAAGTCAAAAGACTTAAATTAATGTTAATAATTTAAGATCAGGGTTGGTGTGAGATTTTGCTAATAATTTAAACAGTTATATAATTTGACTTTTATTAAAAAAAAAAAAAAACTACTTCCTCGTATAAAGTGGACAGCCCCAATTAAATAAGTTCCAAGTCCTAAAGTTGGTGAGAACTCGTTTTCCTGATATTAAAAAAAGATAAAAGAAATTACAAATAGGAAGAATTGATAGAACCCAAATTTTAATAGGTATATGCCGCGTATATACCTTGTCTACTAGCTAGAAGCAACTTATTTGCACTGAATGGGGACCAAATTCTGTCTAGGATAGAACAAGAATTTTCCATTTATGTTCAACCAAAACGAAGTTTGGTAGGTTAGATTTTTTTTTTTTTTTTTTTTATATGCTGGTAAGCAGATCATATCTAGTGAAATCCTTAATGCATGTTTGGTAAGGGGAGTGTGATGAAATTAATTTAAAGGTGACCTGATTTTACCTTTTTAAATTCATCCACCAACTCCAATTGTGCCAACTGTCAAATCTGTTTGATTCTGATAAGTATATGAACTCCATGTAAATTTGAATTGAGGGAGGCTATAATACTATGCATAATTAATGCTGATTTATCTGTACTATGAATTAATTATTTTCGTTTTTAAAATTAAAATAGTCGATTTGAACTTTAAACATAACCTTCATATGAAAATTTTTTACATCAGATTTTATATTCTGTACAATTTTTCTGTTTTTTACATTTTTTTTAGGTAGTAGAAAATCACTTGATCTAAAATTCTAGACAAAGACAATGTTCTATGTGTGAAAATTAAGTCGGAGGTTCGCAAATTAGTGGTGTTAAATTAAAGAGTTGGAAGTTAAATTAAAGAGTTGGAAGGTATATATATGGAGGGAGATAGCTACTATAGGAGAATAAAATGGTGTTATTTAGCTCAAAATAATCATTAATTTGTTTTTGTACCATTATAGGAGAATTGTGGTAATCTGAGGTAACATAATATTTTTGTTTAGATCCACACCGCTTGATTAAAATTTGGATCAATTCAGTCCGAGGTAGAATGCGCGAATCCCTTTTAATATTTATACAAATTCTGATCGAATGGTCCGGATCTAAAAAAAAATATCTTAGGTAATATGAAGTCATTAATTTCACGGATAGATAGAGGCACTTGCATATAATGATGAGTACCGTTTTAAGATATGTACGCACGAAAATTAAAACAGATATGTACGGTTTTAAAGTAGATAGAATGGTCTTGAAATCTATCGAATCAATTCTAAAATAGGCCCTCATTGAACCTACGCTCCAAGTGATGAGATGGATAGTGGTATATATTTTTGTTACCAACACACTGCAGGTGAATCTGGGCATTGCCCTGGGGGAGAATATTCTCTGCGGAGTTTTTAATCTGATTCATTCGCTTTAATCGGACGGATCAGGTTAGAGGGATCCCAAATTTTGAGATCTAATCTGATCCGTCCGATCAAAACAAATGAATCAAATTAAAAGCTCCGCACTGCTCCACAAAGGATAGCGTTCCTTGCCAGGACTCCTTTGGAAAACATTTGTGTTATAGGAGTAGATTCCTCAGACCGTCGCCATATCAAGCCCAGAGTTATTGGCCCAATAAAAAATTGATTTCCCTAAAGCAGGCCTCAGAAAGACGCACATTCGTTATTTACTTCTTGTTCTAAGGATTGGATTATTGGAAATGCCATGTTAAGCTTGCTAGTTGGATGATAGACTACTCTGAACATACTAGAGCTGCTACTTTTATCCGATTACCTGGATTCGATCTGGAACTGAACTGGATCCGATTCGGAACCAACCCGGATCCGATTAATTTGGATATGATATGGTTTAGAAAATATTACCGGTTAAATTATGGGTATGGTTACAAAATTAATAATTTAATATCCGATCCGGATCCGAACCGGAACCGATACTGTAATGGGTAGAATATGGGTTTCATTTAATTATCTGACCCATAACCAAACCCGACCCGATACCCGTATAAATACCCGATAAAACATACATCAATAACTATTAATATATAAAAATACAACTTTGCATATTAATTTTAGCATAAGCCGTGGTGAGCTCAGTACTTTTTTGAATATGAGAAAATAGAATGTAGTGACATATTCGCTATGTTTATACATATAGATGGATGCCAAATTTACTCCTATAACAGACGCATTAATTTTTTAAATAAAATTTATTACTATGAATTTTTTGATTTTTTGAACCATAGAAAATGAAATTGTCATCTCTAATATTTTACTTTTTAAAAATTATATCTCTTCTTCAATATTTATTTTTCAAAAGTTATTTTCTCTCCATCCTCCTAATTTTTTTGTGACATATACCCGCTCCGGATCCAGAACCGCCCCGTATCTGAACCAGACCCGATAATCTACAAACAAGTTATGGGTATATATCTACCCGGAACCGAAAGACTAGACCCAAAATATTTACGGGTAAATAGGTACCCGGATCTGGACCCGACCCGAATTGAAACAGATAAGTGTATGGGTCGAAATTTGGACCCAAACACTTTTAAGATACGGATCCAAATATAATAGTATCCGGACCCGACCCGACCCGATAGCACCTCTAGAACATACATAAAAAATAAAAATAAAGGAAAGGAAAGAAGTTGCATAAAAAAAAAAAGTTTGGTAACAACTCTAGAAAATGGATCCCCTATTTTGTCTAACTGTTTCCATTGGAGTAGCTAAACCTGCCCAGCTCACCCAGATTTAGGTATGCATTACAGAATCATATATGCTTTTTGTATGCAAATCTAGATACAAAAGAAAAAAAAAAGCCTCAAAAGTTGATAAAATTTGCCAAAATTTTGCATTTCAAATTTTCACATCAACTTATTCAAATGTTTTTTTTTTCCCAATTTCCCACGAGTTGATTTTAACTTGAAGAACTATATATAAATTAAATCCAGCTTAGATTTTATCCAATATCGATTTCCACCGAAAACTCATCTTAAATAATGCTAGCAAGTCGATTGGACCTATTTTTAGATTGGATGATCCATAAATTGAATAACGAGTGACGTTCTATTATTTCTTATTTTCACATTTATCCGATCATATCCGGTTATCCCCTAACCTACCATATTTTGACAATTACATTCCATATTTTTTATATGTTACTGTTACCCATCTATATTTTAACAAAATCCTTGGTTGTAGATGATTAATAATAATAATAATAATAATAATAAATTATGGTGGGGCCTACCTAGGAGTGTCAATGGATATGATACGAGTAGGTTGGAAACATTTTCATACTTATACCTACTAAGAATTGATCTTACCCATACTCTATATGTACTCATTAAGAATTGATCTTACCGTACTCTATCCTTACCCGGGGGTGCGTTTGGATGCACTATAGAATAGCGAGAATAGCTACTGTTGAGAATAGCAAATAAGAATAACATGATAAAGAGAATAGTGCTAACTCAAGCTATTCGGAATAGCTAAAATGTTGTTTGGATGCACTCTTTGGAATAGAGCCGCTATTCTTTGGATGCATTCTTTGCAACAAATGCTATTCCTACTTTTTGTTGGAACAGCGAAAATAGCGAGAACAGCTCTATTCTCGCTATTCCGAATAGCAATTGAGTACGTTTGGATGGATCAGAACAACGCTATTCGGATAGTTTTCAAAGTTGGCTGACCTAGGGTTTGACTATCTAGATTGGTTTCACAAACATAATTGTATTTTCTTAATCAGGAAGATCTTGGTAGACCAATCAGTTATGAAGACAAAGCAGATTAGTCCAATATCTCTTTCAGCATGAAAATTAAAATTAAGTAAATTAAAAGACTGATAAAAGAACAATGCAATGCACAACAATATGAAGAAATTTTTTGCGCTTTTATCAATGAAAACAAAGCAGATTGGTCAACTGTCTCTTTCAGCATGCAAACTAGAAATAAGTAACTGATAAAACAACAATCTAATAAACAAAATTTAATGAAAAACATATAGACTCGTACGAACTATTATATATTAACCAAATCTATTGATTAACCTTACACCTTCCTCTCAGTATTTATTGCTTATAATTTGTTTTATTTATTGGAACATAGAAACAATGTACAGCTATGTTATTGTCTAAATTAAATAAGGAAGAATATCGAAGAAAGCATTACATAAAACAGAGAGAATAGCAGCTAGTACATAGGCATGCAAATATATACATCGAAAAAAAGACCCTGTCATTCAACAACTATAGATGTACAGAATTAAGTCCTTAACTAATGTCACTCCGGATTTGAATCACACAATCGTGCTATTCAATTATGTATGATTTATGCTCCTCACCTATGGTTACTGTTCAAGAAGCTGTGCTTACTCACAAGGGCGGATCTTAGTGTAGTTCAAAGATGGTTAAGCAACTCCAATGATTTTAATTTTTTTAATTATTTATATTAAAATTTAATTGAAATTTCTATTTTCTTAAGTTGTTATATAACTTAGCTCCCTCATAAAAGAATAAGTATTTCCTTATAGCCTAGTGGTTAAAGTTACTCATTGGATTATAAGAGTTTTTGGATTCAAATTCACCTCCCACATTATATATTTTTACATTTTATTTTCCAGCCACTCCTATCTAAATTTTCTAGTTCTGCCCTTGCTTACTCAGGGTAATGCCAATCATTTTAAAAGGGTTTTGTTGGGTGTACTATTACAAGAATGGCACCAGGTGCTCAATATATTAAGCTCTATTTCATTCGCTTATGAACTTGATAATATTGCTTGGAGTTGGGAAGCTAGTGCGCATTTTACTGTTAAATCAATGTATTATTTCTTAAATTTCAAAGGGATATAGGTACTTAACCCACTCATTTGATGGAAATTATCAGTTCCACCAAAAATCTAGGCTTTCATGTGGTTAGTAGCAAAACACAGGATTTTGACCAAAAAAACCTTGCAGAATAGAGGTTGGGTAGGTGATTTGACTTGTCAGGTTTTGTAATTTGCAATAAACTTCTCATCATTTATTTTTCAGGTGCTTCTATGCACAACAAATATGGCATTGGATGGGAGATTGCTTCCATTATTACCAGGACTAGCATTCAATTGAGGATGTAGTCCTTTTTGCCCTAACACTACACAAAACAAAAAGAAAGCTCAGCTGATAGTTATTTGTGCAGCTATATGGAGTATTTGGAAGAATTAAAACGATCTATGTTTTAATAATATCCGAATGTATTAAAGAAAAAACAAAGCTTTAAAATTGTTAACCATACTTTTTTCAGAAGTATACCACGGATTGCAATAGCTAGCATTTGTGTCATCAAAACATGACAGTCGTGAAACTTTATCTCGATTAATTTAAAATCCTTCATTGATACCAATTTTTTATGTTAGCAAAATATCCAGAAAGAACTTTAACACCATGGAAGCATTGACAAAACATTTTTTTTTCTTCTTCTGTTGACAAATTGTACATAGTTGGAGAAAGGTAAGTTCGAGTATTTAATCCATTTTTGGTCTTTCTTAATTCAGGGGCAACCTCTGTTCATTTTATGCCCATCTCGATCATATCTTTGTGAGCATTTAGTCCATATTTGGTCTTTTTTGGAATGCCCAACAACAAACTAACTAAACATTCTCAAACAATTTTTTTGATGTGCATCAAATCAAGGCAATGCCACACTTGTAATTCCTCTCAATACGGTAAATTCCAGAAAATTGATCTCTTCTTCCAAGTTTTACCTTTCGGGACTACATTTTTCTTAAATTTTTCAAATTAAACTTTGATATCTTTAACTCGCGAATAAACTTGCTTACCAATCAGTGGAGGACAAGATCGTCCAATCTCAATCTCACCATTGAAAGTTGTCTTCTTCTTACGGTATGGGTGATTAGGAGGAAGAAATCTACGATGACCCATGTACACTTTTTTATTTTTAATTGAATGTCAACCGTATCATCTTCACAAACAAAGCAAGCTTTCCCCCCTTTGTTGCTACAACCTGACAAATTACCATATGTCGAAAAATTATTTATGGTGCAAAATATCATTGCTTGCAATTTGAAATTTTCCTTACTATATGCATCCCACACTTGCACTCTGTCACACCATAATTTTTTCAAGTCCTCAACAATGGTGCTAAATGCACATCTATATCATTTTCGGATTGTTTTGGGCTTGAAATTAGTAACATCATTATAATGTACTTGCATTTCATAGTTAACCAAGGAGAAAAGTTATAAATGCATAATAAAACTAGTCATGTGCTATGTTGACTGCTCATGTTACCAAACGGGTTCACTCCATCTGGACTGAACCCAAGCCTTAGGTTTCTTGATTCATCACCAAATTCTTTTTGAACTTTCTATCAATATTTCTCCATTGTGGTGAATCAGCAAGGTGTCTGAATTTTCCATCTTTTTTTCGGACATCTGCATGCCAATGCAATAATTGCCCATCTTTAGGATTTTTTAACAAACACTTGAATCTTGGTATCACGGGGAAATACCATATCACTTTCACTGGAGGTCCTTTTCTATCTGTATCATCATTACCGTCAGTTTCTTTCTTTTATAACAAGATTCACCACATCTTGGACAACTTTTACATTTCTCGTACTCATTTCGATACAATATGCTATCGTTCGGACATGCATGTATTCTTTCTACGTCTTGACCCAAAGGACAATAATTTTTTCACTTGATAATATGATCTTGGTAACTCATTCTCATATGGAAGCATATCTCCTAAGAGTTTTAATAAGGCGGTAAAACTTTTATCACTCCAACCATTACTTGCATTTAAATTATATAATTGTAATACAACATGCATTTTGGTAAAATTTTTGCAACCAAGAAACAATGGTTTTTCAAATTCATCATACAGCTCATGTAAATTGTTATTTTCCTCATCACTAAACATTTCTCCTAAATTGTCATTCGAGTTAAAATTATTATCCACATCCATTTCTTGATCACTGTCAACACTGGCATCCTCACCCTCCTGGTCAAGCTCAGCATTAGCAAAGGTTGTTGTTCCTCCATAAATCTCTCCATGCCTAGACCAACGTGTATATTGCTTTAAAACCACGCTGGATCAAATAGTTTTTCACCATTTCAATAGTGCGAAACCTCTTCAAGTTCAAACATTTTTTACAAGGACACGAAATTGTATAATCACCCTTTGCCTTCATGTCTTGCTCAACAAATTTTATGAAACTTTTCACACCCTCCAAATACTCAATGGTATTACGACCTTCATACATCCAATTTCGATTCATCTGTAATTACAAAAATAATTAGGTAAGAGGTCAATGGGGCTTAAAATTACCATTTGAGGTTGGTGCACAATCCTCACTCACTCTTTGAATGCTTTCTCTCATTAATCTAACCCATGCATCAACAAATTTAAATGAATTTAAGAGTAAACAAAGTTACCTATAACTGTAGATAGAGAGTGTGATCAATATGCTTGTGGTGGAGAAAGTGATAAACATGTGTGGAGTAGAGAGAGAATGCCCAACAAAAGTAGATAGAGACAAGAAAAAACACTATTTTAGGGTTGAAATGTGAAAAAACACAAAAAAAAGAAAGATTAATGGCGGTTGGAATTGGGAGAAAGACTTATACTTTCAAAAATAAACCAACACTGACTGTTAATAAGATAAAACAGTTAGTAAAAAGATCAAGAGTAACGGTTTTGTTAAACCTGACAGAGAGTTAGATTTTTTATGAAACATAACGGAGAGAAACACTGATCGATCAATTGAAAAAATAGTCTGTGTAGAGTATACTATCAACACTGATGGTTTTCTTTTAATAAATAGTCAGTGTAGGTTGAGACAACACTGATACTTCATTTAACAAAACAGTCAATATTGGTCTACCGCTCAGCATTGATGGATATTTTGAAAAAAAGTCACTGTAGGGTGAGACAACATCGACGCTTCCCTTAATAAAATAGTTAGTGTTGGTGTATAGCTTAACACTGACCATTTTGTAATAAAAGGGTTAGTGAAGGTTGTGATCAACATTGATGGTTAACAAACAAAGATAGCCAGTGAAGCAACACTGACAGTTTTTTACAGTTGAACAGTTAGTGTGTCACACCCCCGATTCGGAGGTGCGGCGATTATTACCGCGTCTATTTACTATACAATATACGTTACATAAAGCATAGATCTTTTTATGCATTGCCAATAGCATCCATTATTTTTGCCACATCCCAATTTATTAATAAATAAATCTGACATTTTATAGTGGATGATGCTAGAGATATATTCTTTGTACCCTGTCAGATATAATAAACCCAAATCCTATACCTTTAGGTGGCCCTGCTATCAATTATAACCCATAAATGTTTCTCTGACTTCGCATAATGAACCTTTAGGTGGTCCTGCTGTCAATTATAACCCAGAAACGTTTCTCTGACTTCGCATAATGAACCTGTAACCCATAAGGAAAACGAATGAGAAATAATAAATCATTTCTCAGTGCTGATTGCCACTCAGATTATTGGATTCGAAGGAAATCCATATTCAGAATGAAATCACCGCATGAGAAATTATCAGTTCAGTTCTATAATGACGAATGCAGATGCTCAATAACAGTATCCAATTGAACAATAAAAATTATATAAATAAATCAGAACTCTAAGAATCTTATCAGAATAAATGGTTTGGGTCAAAATCTTTTAAACCATAAAGTCTGTTAACGTTTGGGACGTAATCTTTACAACCACTAAGTCTAGTAACATTTGGTTTCTTAACTTTATAATTTCTAGTCTGGTAGTACTGATAGATACTATAACATGTATCTGTCGTGTCAGGACTTATACCATTATAACTATCCTAACACATGATTAACAGAAACAATATGAAATCAATATCACAATCTGTCATTATTGGAAAGAAAATCAGTCATAAGACAGTTACCACAGTTCATTAGTTTTGCAGTCACAATTCACATTTATTCAATATCTCCTATCCAACCGGTACTAGATTTAGTTGGGGCCATTCACCATATGCGCATAAGGGTCATGGAGTAAAGTCTAGTAGCTAGCTAGACTTTACGATATATTAATCCTTTTTCTCCACTTTATGGAGGTTCAACGATTATAGTATTTCATATTCATTCAATTCAGTCACTGTGGTCTCAATCAATCATTTACAATAAGAATCAATCAATCGATAAACAATATCAACATGACAGTCACAGACTTACCTGTAATTCAGTTTCAGTTGTACTGGGTTATGCATATGATGCAACAATTCAATCAATGCAGTCAATCAAATATTCAAAATGCATAGCGAGTTACGATTTAATTTCTAGTTATGAATATCAGACTAATTCAATAACCTCGCACCTGATATCGTAGGGCAACATTTGAGATTACTAGCGATTTGTTCTTCCCGAGCATTCCATCTGATCAACCCCTTTTTGTAATTATACCTACTTTAAAACAATATATATTATATATCTTATTATAAATCCATTTTCTCTTTTATTTTATTTAATATGTTTAAGACTTGAAATTTCAATTCAAATTTCACTCTTTAAATCCTAGCCGATGTATATACATATATATTTGCAATAAAAAACTTCTAACATGTATTATTTATTAACTCATTGAAATTTTGCAAATTTAACCTTGTACTTCATATTTCTTTTACAAACAAGCCCATGATATTTTCAATAGGTATACCAGTAATCAGAGTAAACTGGTACTGATAAGTACCAATATTCATTTTTCATCAACTACCTTCTAAACACATATCAATTCATGAATAATCTTAAATAACAAAGAAAACATTGGAAATACCCCAATATAGTTCATTTCGGCTATATATCGAAAGATATGGCTAGCTAGGTTTTAAGCTCAAAATTCAAACTCAATAATTCAATCCATTTTATGAATCCCATATCCCCCAACAAATTTCAATTAATCTGGCAAAAATAAGAAAAAGGGTTATTGCAGCCAAACTATAAACTATCATATCATATCTAATTTTAAAGACAATGATAGGAGAGAGATCTCAAGCAAATCATTTAACACACAAGATTAATGCTTTTAAATTCATGAGTTACCACAAGATTAAACTTTACATTTGAATTTGTTCCATCATTTTCTCAAACCCTAGATTGATTAATAGAGAAACAAAATAGGGATAACAAGGGATATACCCAGTGCTAGCTATACATCACAACCGAGAGGAATGGAGGGGAAACACAAGACAATCCATGAATTTGCTCAAACGAGAGAGAGAGATTCATTTTCCAAGTTGTCTCACAAAGATAAAAATGGAACTCTAAATTCTTTAGAGAGAGAGAGAGAGAGAGACGGAAGCTTCAAGAAGAAGAAATAGACAGGTTCTGACGGTGAGAAATCAAATACATTTCATGGAAAATAAATGTGGGTCCCATGCCTATTTTACAAAACAATCCTTCAAGCTTCAAAAATTTTCTTTATAGACTAAACCCACGTGTAAATATTATTCCTTCTCAATATTTTAATCCCTATATACTATCCACTTACTAAAATTCTTATACAATACAATTTATTCCATTTTCAGTTTCAAATTATACATACATGTATTTAAAACTTTAATTAACCTTATGTATTTCGTTACAATCTGTTAAGTCCCTCATTTCAATTTTCATCAAACTTTTGAACTGTTCTTTTGGTTAAATATATATTCAAATGATTTGTTTGCCATGCTTAAGATAAAATTAACTTAATTATCTTGCTAATATATACCAAATATGTTATGTATTCTTTGAAGGTAACATTTTTTTTTTATAATGTTACATAGTGTTGAAATTTTTCTTATTTACGAGCGTGCCACACAGTCTCTACACAGACTATTACATGTTAAAACTGTCGGTGGTTGAGGATCAGTGAAAGGGTTTTTTGTACTAGTGATTGTATATATATATAGTACGTTGCATTAATTAACTGGTTTGTTCGGACCCGCCTAATTATAATTTATTCATTTGGATTAATAAGTCTAATTCAGGTCAAGTATTTCACACTTAGATTATCCAATCATAGCATGTTAATTTAGGTAGATGATCAATATTTAAAAAAAAAAAAAATAGTTGTGTGTGGCCTACCAGAGTACCAGTTTGATTGGAAATGAAGAAAAACCAGTACTGCAGATTTTGTTAAAAAATATATATTGAAAACACGGATTGTCAAAATAATATGGTAAGGTTAGGTAATGACCTATCAAACATACAGGACGTATATAATGATGGCGACAGCACGTTCATTTAGCACTATTTTTTTTTGTGTGTTCTATTAAAAATGTGTTACGAATTTTGAATTTTGTAATTCTTACTTTTAATCAATATGTATCTTTAATTAGCATTTAGTATAGCTGTACCAACCATAAGTGAATTAACAAATAAGGCTAGTTTCATCCCAGAATAGTCTAGAAGAAAGAAAAGGAAATTAGAAAGTGTTGAGGATTATTTAGCTATATACTGAGCGTATATCCTGTACAGTTTATACTGGTACCGACGAAAATTAAACCAAATGAAGGACGTTCCTATTAAAAACCGTAATATAGGGATGTGATCTTGTGCAGAATGAATCCAAAGAAGAAATTCCATTGTTTTAAGTAGATCTTCGCAGAATCTTGTGCAGAATGCATGAATGCAATTTTCTTTGTAGCTTATTTCTGCTAAGAAGTTGAATGCACGGTTAATCAGACTTGTAATTTTTTTTTATTTAGTATTAGTAGATACACGTTTATCCAACCTAGATATTAAAAATGGGGCACCAAATTGGGCCTAATCTTTTGTTGCTTGTTTCTAAAAAATGATGATATTTCATAATCCTATGTACACACCACTCCTGACAATAAACTTTTTGTTTAGTGCAATAAGTTGCAAGCCATCACCTTGCTAATTTTTTTAATACTTGATTGCTGCAGGGCACCTGATTTGGTACAATGAATGATACGTAGGTATTTGCATGCCTGAACCCTACTCTGATTATATTTAGCATAAATTAATTGTCAATTTGTCATGAAACAAACACAATCTATTGTACTACATTGTGTCCTGATCGTCCACCCGATCTAATTAGGATTTGATTGCAAAACACCAAAAAAGGTAAGAAACATAATGAAGCAGATACAGCTATTTTAATTAATTTTGTCATTTAGAGGCACAATATATTATTAATGAATAAATAATATTAAACCCAACTTTCACCTCCATTATTATTTTGTTAATTGGCATTTATATAAATTAATAAATTATAAAAGACCGAATCATCTGCCCTCCGGGAGGCAGGAATTTCCTGTCCTCAGAGTCTCTGCAGGTGAGACCCATTTAAAAACAATAACAATAGTTAAACTCTTAAAACAGCAATCGGTCCCACCCCGGTCCCACCCGCAGAGACTCTGGGGGCAGAGGATTTGGTTTCAAATTATAAACGCCAGAGGATGACAGTGAGTACCGGGTACTTTGAGAGATGGTGGATGTTTCGTTATTGGTTTCAGTTGTATTCAGCTACTCCAACCTAGTACAACAAATTAAATAGGAGTTCAGTGTAGTACAGCAATGTATATTCAAACAACTTGTTGAGATCAACTACTCCAAACTAGTACAGACTACAGAGTAACAAATTGATACAAAAAATTGATGATGTGGAGCTGGAGCCTTACTAGTTACTACAATCCAGTTGACTAGCTTATAGTGCCCTATAGATAACTTTGTATACACGAATTGATTAGGTAACAAAGCGACCCCTTCCTTGAGTCATATCCCTATATAAGGACCCAGATCTATGGAGGAAAAGCAATAAAGAAAGACCAACAGCTAAATAAAAAAAGTTGTTGCATATTAGGTCTTAATTTACAATCCACCACCTAAATAATACATGAAGATCACCATAGAAAGTTCTAGGGTTGTCAAGCCAACCTACAGTGGCAGTACACCTAGTACAAACCAACATGTTCCTTTGAGTGTTTTTGACAAGGTTACCTACAACACACACATTGCAGTTATCTATGCCTTCAACCCTCCAACTCCTCCTAACATTGCCATTGAGAAGGGACTCTCTAAAGTCCTTGCAGAGTACCGTGAGTGGGCCGGAAGGCTTGGTGAGGATGCAGAGGGCAATTTGGTCATTTTCCTCAATGACCAAGGTGTTCGTTTTGTTGAGGCCACGGTCGACTCTAAGCTCAGAAATGTGCTTCCTTCTAAACCAACAAAAGAAATTCAGAGCATGCACCCGGGACTCTACTGTGTAGAGGAGCTGGTGCAAGTGCAACTCACACGTTTCACGTGTGGATCCATGGTTGTCGGTTTCACAGCTCACCACCTAGTTGCAGACGGACATGCCACCAGTAACTTTCTTGTTGCATGGGGTCTTGCAACTAGAGGTCTTGCCATTGATCCAATCCCTTTGTGCACACGTGATACCATATTCAAACCCCGTGAGCTACCTCTTATACAATATGATCATCGCAATATCGAGTACATGAACAACAAATATGCAAAAACTATGTCAATTACTGATAACGAATCAAATGAAGAAGAAATAGTAATCCACAAGGTACATTTCACCAATGACTTCATCAACAAGCTCCGGGCTAAGGCCTCAACTGGGGTCCCAAAACCCTATAGTAGATTTGAGATCACATTAGCTCATCTCTGGAGGGTCATAACCAAAGCACGTGGCCTTCACGGCCACGAGACTACCCAAATACGCATATCGGTGAATGGACGCATGCGAATGGATCCAAAGGTGCCAAACGAGTATTTTGGCAACCTTGTTTTGTGGGCTTTCCCTTGCTCTAAAGTTAGAGAGCTCATTAACCGACCACTCCGTTACGCAGTAGAACTGATACGTGCTGAGGTGGTAAAGGTAAACGACAGTTACTTCAAGTCATTCATAGACTTTGCGAACTCTGACATTGTCAGTAAAGAGGGATTGGTTAGCACCGCTGATATGAACAAGATAACTTTGAGCCCTGACTTGGAGGTGGATAGTTGGTTAACATTTCCATTCTTTGATTTGGATTTTGGCAGCGGCAGCCCACACTATTTCATGCCTACATACTTTGCTACTGAAGGAATGTTGTTCCTTCTCCCTTCTTACTTCGGAGATGGAAGCATTGATGCAATTGTGCCGTTGTTCAAAGATAATCTTGATACTTTTAAAATGTACTGCTATTCCCTCGATTAATATACATGTGCATGCCTATATATGTACTTCACTACTGCACTACTGCTATTCTCTCTGTTTTATGTAATGCTTTGTTTGATATTCTTCCTTATTTTCATATAACATGGCTGTACTTTGTTTCTTTGTTCCAATAAATAAAACAAACAATAAGCAATAAATACTGGGAGGAAGGTGTAAGGTGGTAATCAATGGATTTGGTTAATAATAGTTCGTACGAGTCTATGTTTTTTTCATTAATTTTTGTTCATTACATTGTTGTTTTATCAGTTACTTAACTTTAGTTTGCATGCTGAAAGAGGCAGTTCACCAATCTGCTTGGTTTTCATTGATAAAAGCGCAATATTTTTCTTCATAGTTGTGCATTGCATTGTTCTTTTATCAGTTATTTAATTTACTTAATTTTAGTTTGCATGCTTAAAGAGACATTTGACCAATCTGATTTGTCTTCATAACTAATTGATCTAGCAAGATCTTCCTGATTAAGAAAACAAAATTTTGTTTGTGAAACCAACCATTATACTATGATATATACTCAAACCCTAGGTCAGAATTTTTTTTTATAAACCATAACTAGAAAAAAGATTTTTATGAAACCAACATGATTACTTTTTTTTTATATAAAAATCAGAAGAACTGAAATGACATTTTGGTTCCGAATTTTTTTTAAACCAAAATGACAATTCGAATCTAGATATTTTTATAATTTTTTTATTGAAATCTGCGAAAACGGCTGAGACCGAAATGACAATTTGGTCCCAAAAAAAAAATAAACGGGACCGAAATGACATTTTGGTTCTTATGGTTTTTGTAAAAAAAAAAATATATATTCATGTTGGCTTCATAAAAATCTTTTTTTCTAATTATGGTTTATAAAAAAAATTCCCCTAGGTTAGCCAACTTTGTGCAAGTTTACATCATTAACAGTTCAATTTTTAGGAACTGGTAAACTCAACCCTTCAATTAATACTTGTTCTGTAATATATAAGTAACACAACGCTGACTAGTACTGTAAAAACCAACACGAAAAGATGTGATGAAAAGCAATAATATATATACCAAAATGCACGGTAAATGAGCCAATTCCATATAATTGAAAAACATCAATTCCTCTGTTTCACCATGTCCATGGAATAGAAAATTGATTCATAAAGAATAGAGGGACCTAGTTGTAAAAAACAGAAGTTTGACTACAAAAATTCTTTTTTTTTTTTTTTGAAATGATCGGGCAGAGAGGCTGCCAGGTTTCAGTATAAATAAAAAGGAGAGTTAGGTTACAACCAACCAGCTGTTTGCACGCTACCAACAGTGCCATGCAAACACTGTAACACACGTAACACCATTTCCCCCACAATATATAATCCATTCTCCCCTACCCTAGTTCAAATAAGGTAACTATCTAGGTAACACTGCACCATGTGCTATAAAAGTTCAAACCTAATTCCACTTTATTCTTTTTTGGTTTGGCGGGAATAAAATCTCTATTCCTCATTTTCACACTTGTCGAACAAACTTTTAAAACTATCAATTTATGCATGAATATTATAATCACTTGCAGTCAAGATTACCTATGAATCGAATTTGAATTGAGCAACAGTACCAGAGTCAGAGTGTAATATAACTCTATGTAAATACTTTTTTTATTTAATAAAATTGTTAGTGGCATAATGTCGTCTAACCTTAAAAAAAAAAAAAGAACAGTTCAGCTTTTTACCAGTACCGGTATAGAAATTCAAATTTATAATTCTTGATAATAACTGCTCTGCATGCCCTGTAATACGGTTAGCCAACTCATCATCACCTTTTAGTTTCGTCGCTTTCTCTCTTTTATAGATTGTTATGTGATTAGACAACTTTTAAAGTTTGGTAGCACATACTATTTCATATATTTATACTTTGCAAATTCAGATCAGATAAGGTTCCCGACCTTGTCAGGTCGGAAGGCAGTGTTGAGAGAAGGGTGCTAACTGCTAAGCCCTCCCTCTTATAAATTCAAATTTGTAATTGTTGCCATTAATTAATTTTGAAAACTTTATATGCATTAATATCTTTTAAGCCCCTTAAAAAATATAAAATTATATTATATTTGAATGTTCAAGTCTCCTTCAATCTCAATTTTCTAGTTCACCGTCTGTTTAATTTAAAGTAGCAAAACACTTAAAAGCGAACCCCTATATTCCATTAGACCCGAATAGGATTTTGGCTCCGCTTAACTGACCTGAGGGTGCGGATTTTAACAGTAAATTTTTGACTCAAGACAGCATTAATTAAGGTGAGATCATTTTTCTATTTGGATCATTATGTCCATGTTTCATCAAGGAAACTAATAAAAGAGCATTTAATGAAGCATCACCCTTCAATGGAAATATTTTCTTCAAATAAATTTACAACCTATTATTGTTAAAAAAAAAAAGGATATTGTTTCTGGAATTTTGTTTGAAATTGAACATTATTTTTTACATTAAAAAATCAGACATCACCTTCGTAATCGGACATTCATTTGATATTACATATTAAATACGACAAGAAATGAAGAATCATTTATATAACATATAATGGAAATAGAGGCAACAAATGGGGAAAACAAGAATCACGTTACATAATCTCATTTTAGTTTTTTTTTTAATTATAAATTAGTGATATATGGTAAATATTTATCAGAATTTGTTGTATAACTAAAAATATCTATTATGTACTCTATTTATTTTTATTTAATGATGTTTACATACTTATATAAAAAAAGGGTCATAAATTAAACTTTAAAAGCACTTAGTTCTCTCAATATATAAAGTTTGAATTATTGTTCGAACTTCTAACTTTTCTCTATAAATCTTTGCTTTCACACTATACATTGTATTAAAGATAGTTAAGCTCAGGTTTCTTTCAATGTAAAGAAGAGAGAATTTATTTGGGCTGTATTCCAGATCGAGTCATATGGTTCACACTCTCGATATCTAGTTGCCAAAGAGAATGATGGCCGAGATACCGGCAAATGCTTCATGACTATGTGATAAGTTACGTACTTCAATTATCTAAATTTCCTAATCAGTCTTTTTACTCTTAATTTTAAAATGACAATTGACCTCTATCACATTGTAAAGCTATATATTTCTCTGGTTTTGAATCACAAATTGATAATGTGTAGCTGAATAAAATAATATAACACTAATAAATAGATCTTCTTGAATTTTGAGATATTGAGAAATGCTTCATGACTATGTGACAAGTTACGTATTTCAATTATCTAAATTTCTTCATTAGTCTTTTTACTCTTAATTTTAAAAGGACAATTGACCTCTATCACATTGTAAAGCTACATATTTATCAGGTTTTGAATCACAATAGATGTAATAATTTAATACTCTTAAATGTGCTTCTAATTGCTATTCCTGCATTAGTTGAATGCTTGTAATTGTTTCATCAGTAATTAATATCATTAAATTTTCCTTCGCATCCTGAGAAAGACATCTATTGAAGATAGTCAAATCCAAACCCAATTCAAGTAGGATCTTTGCAACCAGCAACCTTACAAATATAACCCTGTAATTTAGGATTATACAGCTGGGTACATGTGATTGTTTTTTTTGAAGGTCAGTGACTTGCATACTTACAATATTATTATTAAAAAAATATATATTACAACAAGTCAAATGATATTTGTTCCTAGATCTAAACTCATTTATTCTTAAAAAAAATATATCTAAACTGCTCTAATCAACTAATCCTACTTATCTATACTCTTAAACACTCTATTATCTCATTCTCTCTCGCTCCACGACCTGATCCCCTTATGTCAGATAACTGCCGCACTCTGACAATACCGCACTCTCAACTCCAAGCTCTAACGATACTGCACTTTCGGCTTCATTTGGCTCGGTCCCTCCTCTCTCCCTCATTCTCCTCTCCATTTGAGGAAGTAGAGATGAGAGAGAAAAATATTGTTATCTCGAAAGTAAGGCCCCCAAGGAATGAGATAGACGGAATTGAGAGACTCGGAGGAGAGAGGATGGGAGCAGCAGCTACGTTTGCTGTTTCTCTTTTTTATTTTTCCTTGGGCTCCGCTCAAGTCGCGGTTGCTCCTTTTTGCTAATTAAAAAAAGAGAAATTTATATATATTCCCATCAAAACTTCATCAATTAGATATTTATCCATCAAAACTTTCAAGTTAGCTATTTCCCCATCAAAACTTACTTATTTTATTAATATCCCCATTTTTTTATTGAATTGATTAGAAGTACAGATTAAAATTTATAAAACAATAAATGCCAATTTTACCCTTCTCTTCAAGATAACTGTGCTGCGTCCCTCTATCCCTTCCCTTCCCTAACTTAACGAAAACACTAATGTCCATAACGGAAGCACACAACCCATTGTTTATACTTAACGAAAAATGCCACCCCCTCCCTCATATTTGTTTGTACTGGTATCAAACCATCTCAAAATTTTATATATTTTACAGTTAGTGCCAACTCCATAACTCCACTGAAACTTCAGTACGTCAATCAAGGAGTAGAAATGGATTCCTGGTACTGCTTAATTGGTGGGCAACAAAGTGTTGAATTTATAGGTTCATTCGATAATTTTCGAAAGGATATTATGGGACTAGAACTTTGAAGTCTTCATTCATTCAGCTTAGGTGTCATTGAGTTTTATCATTTATCAGAACCCTTTGGTGAAAATTGCTTATTTCTTCATCAGAACCCTCCAAGCAACAGCTGCCTCGTGCATGCATCCATGCAACCTTGCGCAATATGCCAAGAGCTTGGGAAATGACAAGGCTTATTATAGATTATACAGTGAAAGAGAATACTATTATAGACCCGTCTGTTACATGAGCAATCCATTAGGCAATAGACATGAATGAAGCACAATTTGCTAGAAACCAAAGCTGAATATGCAGGTTATTTTTCAAATGACTGGGCAAATAATGTGAGAAATGGGTTATTGAATTCTAGGCATCAATTTATTTGATTATCAGATTCTAATTGTGTGATCATTAGCAAAATTGGAGTTCATCACTTGCTAATTGGTTCAATTATTTTCTCAAAATAACCATAGAAAGGTTTTAGAGTTCCTTCCGAGAACTTTTACTCATTCCATTTGTAAAGCAGGATAATTTTTTTACTAACTTCCTAAAACAGAACAATTTTCGACCGACCAGTTCTAGATTGGCAATTCAAGCTTAAACACAAAACACTATACTAATTCATTCTTATTTGAAGTGAGCGGGATATTTGACATTCTATTGAATCAGGGTCATTTATCTTCTTATTATATGTGATGTGTATTATGAAGAGAAGGGTAAAATTGGCATTTTGTTTTTTTTATAAATATTAATCTCTATTTTTAATCCAATCAATCAAGAAATGGGGATATTAATAAAATAAGTAAGTTTTGATGGGGAAATAGCTAATTTGAAAGTTTTGATGAGTAAATATCTAATTGATAAAGTTTTGATGGGGATATATATAAATTTCTCTTAAAAAAAAGTGCATATGTGAACTCTTTTGTTAATACTACAGCTAGAGCTGAATTCTTTTTAAAATCAATCTTTGATTTAATGATAAAAAATAATACTTTCTGGGTAAGAGGTCATAGGTTTCAAATCTGACTATGAGATTTCTTGTGGATACATACAAGAAAGAGTAATTCTTAATTAACTGGTACGGTCAGCGTAGGTAAATAAATGTTTTAGGGACCTTTTATTGAATGTATATCATACAAGGTACCTCTCACCATTTGAATTTGAACTTGGTATGTTTGTTATATATATATTGGCACGCATCTTAAAAGAACTCTGTGTATTACAGGTTTGGATTGAGTTGGTTCGGATTCTGATTGGATAATTTTTGAAGGCAAAGAAACTCTGCCTAGAGTTTTGGTTGAATTTGTAGGCCATGAGACACAGTTTAATTAGATGAAACATTGGAAGGAAAATAGGTTTAAAGTCTTTAAGTATTATGAACTTAAGATGTATATAATTTGTTTAATTATTCTGTAATATCACCTTGTCAGTTACTGTCAAGCATTATCCAAGCTATTAATTAACCTATTCACTATCGTTATTGACATTTATCTGCCAATGCATCTATCAAGCTTTTCAAAAAAGCGACATTTTATCTGTCAATTCATGAATTATACATGCAGTCTTTTTTTTATTTTATTTTTTTTGGAATGTTGACAGTGGCCATCAATTTATGCTAATAATTTAAGTTCAGGGTTGCTATGAGATTTTGCAAATAAAAATGTGACGTGGACATAGAAGTGTTAACGTTTTTAATTTGTCTATAAATTACTATTTTATGTAGATTTGAATATTAAATCATTGGCGGCAAATTCAAGCATTGATTGTCGACAAGGAAATCCTTAAAATTTTCAAATCAAATATATATAAATTCACTAAAGAAGTTCGTGAACTAATTAATTGATACACTTTTGAATCGATTCTCTATCAAATTTTAATGTAATTTGAACATCAATTACGTTTGATTAAAGATTCATTTAATATAAAACAGTACAATTATTTGATAATCGTTAATTATTATATACTTTTGTTAGTAATTATATATTTAATATAAATCAGATGAATAATAATTTATTTCTGAAAATTACTCTTTGATCTAGTAGCAAAAACGATATTTGATCTCCATACATAAGGTCGATATGTCACAAGTTCAAAATCCGGATAAAGATGTATATTAAATTTGACTCCAACTGTTATTAAAAAAAAAAAAAAAAAAATCACTTCCTCGTATAAAGTGGACAGCCCAATTAAATCAGTTCCAATTCCTAAAGTTGGTGTAAACTCGTTTTCCTGATATTAAAAAAGAAAAGAAATTACATGTAGGAAAAATTGATAGAACCCAAATTTTAATAGGTATATGCCGCCTATATACCTTGTCAACTAGCTCGAAGCAACCTATTTGCACTGAATTGGAACCAAATTCTGTCTAGGATAGAACAAGAATTTTCCATTTCTGTTCAACCAAAACAAAGTTTGGTAGGTTAGATTTGTTTTTTTTTATTATGCTGGTAAGCCGATCATATCTAGTGAAATCCTTAATTAATGTTTGGTAAGGGGACTGATGAAATTAATTGAAAATTGACCTGATTTTACTTTTTTAGTTCATCCACCAACTCCAGTTGTGCCAACTGTCAATTCTGTATAATTCTGTATAATTCTGATAGGTTGTCTTGACACGATTTGAAAAATAAATTAGATAATTATTTCTTGGAAGAAGAATTGTACTGGAAATTACGGTCCAAGCAAACCTGGTTAGCAGAAGGAGATCACAATAGTAAATATTTTCATAGAATAGCTTGTACTAATTCTAGGAAGAATAAAATTCAGACGTTGGAAATTGATCAGCAGCTTAGTACTGATGATCAAGCTATCCACCTACACGTCTTAGATTTCTATAAAACTTTGCTAGGTACTTCTGTGTCTATTTTTGCTAACCTGGAAGCTGGATTTTGGCAGGACAATGAAATGATCTTACCAGCTGAAAACAATGCTTTGATTGCCTTGTTCACAGAACAAGAAATTCACCGTGCTGTTTTTGACTCAGAGGCTCATGGGGCCCCTGGCCCTAATGGATTTTCATTTGTTTTTTATCAGTTCTTTTGGGAAACCATCAAACATGATCTCTTTTTGTTATGTCAGAAGTTCTATCAGGAACAATTGGCATTAACTCATATCAACAAATCTATTATTTGCTTAATCCCGAAAGAACCTGAGGCTCAAAATATCAAAAAATTCAAACCTATTAGTCTTGTTAATTGCAGCTTTAAGATCATTTCAAAAATCCTGACATATCACTTAGAACCTTCTTCAACGCATAATTGATCATAATCAATTAGCTTTCCTCAAAAATAGATATATTCTTGATAATGCTGTCTTAAGCAATGAGATCATACATCACTGCCAGGTTACTGACTAGCAAAGAGTTGTTGTTAAAATTGACTTTGAAAAGGCTTATGACAAGATTAACTGGAATTATCTAATATCTTTAATGTGCAGCAGAGGTTTTCATCCTACTTGGGTTTCTTGGATGAAAACATGGCTGTACAGTTCCCAATCATGCGTGAACATCAATGGGCATCTTACTCTCTATTTCTTTTGTAAGAGGGGAGTGAGACATTCTTGTGTGAATAATAAAGCTTTAACCAATTCAATGTCCACTATGCTGATGATACAGTTCTTTTCCTTCAAGCAACACCCCAGTGTGTTCTTACAGCATGGTGGACTATGGTTATCTTTGAAGGTATTTCAAGGGTTAGAATGAATTTAGATAAAACATAACTCTGTCCTATTAATCTTGATGACCCAACAGCCCACTACTTAGCTGATTTGTTTAGATGTAAACTTGCCTCCTTTCCTTTCAAATATCTAGGGGTTCCTTTGCATAACCAGAAATTGTCAGTGGCTGATTGGAGGCTCATCATAGATAAAATTTAAAATAAATTGTAGAACTGGAAAGGACAGATATTGTCTTTAGGAGATAGACTTACACTAGTGAATGCAGTCATGTCAGCTGTCCCCTTGTATACCTTATCTTTATACTCAATTCCCCAACAGGTACTCAAAAAAATTGATCAGGTTAGAAGGGTTTTTCTTTGGCAGGGTACTAGTACCAAACAAAAATATGCTTTGTGCAATTGGGCTACGCTTTGTATGGCCAAACAATTTGGGGGTATGGAGATACTAGATTTACACCAAATGAACATTGCTTTATTACTCAAATGGTGGTGGAAATTTAGAGATCCCGCCTACCAAGCACTTTGGAAAACAGTTATCCACCTCAAATATTATTCATTGACACCAGCCTTGCCTTTCTATTCCTTCTAGCAAGCTGTTATAAAAAAAAGAACATTTGAGAAAATCTTGTACCACAATGGTCCCAGGCAGTCAAGGAAAGGTTCTATTTTGTCAAGACCTTTGGTATGAAAATTGTTCTCTTATGAGTAGATTCCCTCAATTGTATGAAGTGTGTATCACTCCGCAGTTGACTATACAAGAGATGGTTACAACCAGGGGGGGTTATGAAATTCAGACGAAATTTAATTGGCATTTTACTACAAGAATGGGGATCCATCCTCCAACTTTTAAGTACTGTGTCCTTTAGTCACAATCTAGATCAACTAGCTTGGAGATGGGACTCAAATGGGAAGTTTACAGTTAAATCTTTATATCAATTTCTCAATTTCTAATGTATGTTAGTCTAATACCCTTTACTTTGGTGGCAGCTCCCTGTACCACCTAAAATCCGAGCATTCATGTGGTTGGTCCAAAAACACAGAATCCTTACAAAAAAAGTCCTTTCCAAGAAAGGATGGACTGGTGATCTCTCTTGCTAGTTTTGTAAACATATCGAAGATTCTAATCACTTGTTTTTTTTAGTGTCATTATGCTCAGCACATTTGGTTTTGGATGGGGAGTTGTCGGGAGCATTCTAGACAGTGGTCCTCTCTTTCTGATGTACTTCAGTTTGCTACCTAATTAAATAAAAAACAGAAAACTGCTTTCCTTTTGGTGGTCTATAGGGTGATTTGGAGTATCTGGAAGCACCGTAACGATTTATGTTTTAATCACAGTTTTATATATACTTGTAGAAATATTGTCTTACAAATTGTTTCTTTGGTTTCTTTATTGGTCAGGAGCAATGGAACTTGTAGTTCTGGAAGCAACTCAGATGTGGCTGCCACAGGACATTGATGCAATTCCCATCCAAGTGCTGTTACCAGAAGACTGCTTGATGCTGGACTGGGTGACTGGCGACAAAGATGAAGATTAACCCACTGATCTATTTCAGTAGTTTAGTGCATCTGTGCATTTATTTTACTATTAGTTCTTTGATTTCTACAGACTTTCCTCTTACTATACCTCATTTTGACAGTGCCTACATGCACGTAGTTAACTCCAATAGTTTGTTTTGTGTTTTATTGATCTGTTATTTTGTTTGTGGTGGTATAGTGGGATGATGCCCTTGTACTGGTACAACTAAAAACATTTCTTGATGCTGTAAGTTACAAATAGTTTCAATATATGAAAGGGGCTATTATAGCCTTTTTTCAAAAAAAAAAAAAATCCAGGTAAATTTGAATTGAGTGAGGCTTTAATACTATGCATAATGCGGATTGATTGTACTATAGATTAATGGTTACAATGCTTAGATCAAGTGATTTCTACTACCTAAAAAAATGTAAAAAAAAAAAAAATTGTGCAATATGTAAAATATGATTTACAAATATATTTTCATATGAAAGTCATGTTGTAAAGTTAAGATCGATTATTTAAAATTTTTAAAATGAAGATATTAAACTAAAGTATGGACTATGGATCAATCTGCACTATGCATAGTACCATAGCCTCACTTTATGTATTTATTTTTTGTACATGATTCACACTTATAAACGAAGATAATTAACATGCCTCAATAAAAATAGTAAACAAAGAATTAATAGTCTTTGATTTAGTGACGAAGATAATATTCTATGTGTGAAAACTAAATCGTAGGTTTGAAATTTAAATGATGAAGTTATTTGAATATTAACTAGTTAGACCACTTCAGCTCCAACTTTACTTAAAAAAGTAGTAGCAAAATAAAAAAAAAATTATTTTTGGACTGATTGTTACTTGACCTCAAATTGAAATAACTCTAATGTGAGTAAGGCGCAATGACATTAAAAAAAAAAGGAATAATTTAGTAGCATCAAAATACTTCCCCAAGTATTCAGTTATATGACAAGTATGTTTTAATTAGTGGAAGTTAACTTTATCTTTTGGACCTAAATAGTATTATGTCTTTATCTTTTGGACCTAAATAGTATTATGTTAAAAGCTATGCTATCCTGACACTCCTACAAAGTCACCGTATCCATGTCCGACACGTATCCAACACCGACACTCCTTTAATACGACCACGATACATGTCAGATACGCCAGCTAGCGTGTCAGATGAGCTGGCACGTCCCTACCCTCTTGATACGGTCTCCACACATCGTTGAATGCACTGATACGGTTGGACACGGTCGGGACACTTCTAATTTTTTTTTTTATCTCCGCAGATTGCTCATGGAGTCCTGGTCCTAAGCTTTCACAGCATATATAATTATTTTTTTCTCCTGGACCTGGTCCAATACACCCCGCCAACAAGCAATAATTAGACTATTTTTTGCTCTGCACGTGATTCGAACCCAAGCTTTCCTGTTAAGAGCCAAAATACTTTTCCACTGTAATAGACTATGTTATGTGTTATATTATAGTAGGTATGGTATTTAATTCATACTTGAGTAAGTCTTTGTACAAGTTTAGTTTAAATTTAATATTAATCTAAATATCATAATTAAAATAGAAAAATAATATATATAATAGCCATGTCGTATTCTCTATTTTTGAGAATTGCCATATCGCCGTACCTGTGTCATGTCCGATATGATATCCGTATCCGTATCCATGCAACATAGGTTAAAAGTAAGCATGGATAAAATACTTTAACTGACATGTTTTTATTTACGTTCATTTATTTATTAAGCATAAGACGTTACTGTTTCACTTATTAATTATTATTGGAATTTGGAGCGGTCTGTATTAATTAATTCTATTGACCTCTTTTTGCAAAACAAGAGAGAAACCATACTCCATCCAATTAGAAATTTTGATTTGATCTAGAGTCTGCCTTACAAGGAAATATTTTAAAAAAAAAAATGTTATGAGAAAATGAGTACGAACTAAGTAGTTCGGTTTCAAAGAGCACACTTTTACTTTATGAAGTTTTTACATCACTTGTTACTTTTACTTGTGAAGCATCACTTATTAGGGGTGTGGTAACTTTTCTGAGTTTGTTTGGCGGTTTACTTCACTTTTTATTGTTTTTTTTTTTTAAGAAAGAGGAATGTCTAACCTCCATGCTCCAGAATTAAATCCACTGCTATTCTCTTCTCGTGAACAGTAAACTCTGCTATCTCCGCTTTTTTGAATTCAACTGTTCAATTTTTTTCGGAAACAAATCTCAAAACGACATTTTTTCAAAACTTTTCTGTGCACGCATCTCAAAACAATTCAATGTCTGAATTTGAAAAAATAGAGATAGCAGAAATACTGTTCATACAAAAGAATAATAGCAGATGCGTATCCCCATGCTCCAGTTGACCATTAGAATTATTGGAAAGTGAACTTTATAAATTACTATATTTTTGCGGGTGTAGTACGTATTACCAAAAGTTTGACAACTTTTTTTATTAACCTTTTCCTGAGATATTCCCTTATTTGCTTAGGGCCTGTTCGGTTGAACCGGAATAGAGGAATTGAATGGAATAAAGCCTCAATTCCTGCCGAACAGACTCTACATTGATCAGATTAGAGACTTTGGAATAGATACTCTTCCAATCTTTTTAATTCCAAGGGGACCCTGGAATTGGATATTCCGTGGGAATAGGGAATAGAAGGAGACTCTTTTACCCTCATTTATGGTGACGTGGAAGTTCTTTTTTATTTTTTATTGTTTGTATCATTCTTCCTTGCACAGTTATAGAGGAGAAAAACAAGTTCTTTCTTCATCCCTTTTCAACCTCTTCTTCGGCGATTCTTCACGAAAATAGCAGATTAAAAGTTAGGAGAGTAACGCATTTGATTTAATCTTTCAAATGAGATCCATCATCTTCAGAAAATTATGATAAATCTCTTTTCTTTTTGATCTTTGTCCTCTCGTTTCGAAAATATTTTTTCCTTTTCAAGAAATTTGTTGTTTGAACTATTAAAGTGTTTGTTCAAATTTGTTCTGCGAGTTTATCTTTTGTTTTGCTCAAATAAAAAAAAAATTAAAAGGTGTTATGCACGAATTATTTCTTCTAGCATGAACTGTTCGGGCACAAATTGGTGACCTGATTAAAGAAATGCAACACGATAAAGCATTTGGAGTAATTACCAAAATCTCAAAACGATAATAAACAAAAATCAAGTGAATTAAGTGAACTAGTCGAATGTTAGTTTCACATCTAATAAAAATGATTTTATGTACCTTCTCTTGATAAGTTATATATGTGTATCATCCAAGAACCAGGTTGTACCAGTATTGTACAAGTCAAGAAATTGGTCATGCGTACCAATGACTGTACTAGTAGTGTACTTTCACTAGGACCTATACGATCGAATCCAAGCATACAGACTAGGGGTGGGCTGGCCGCGAGTTCTGACTATGGGGATAACAGACCACAAAAACTGGTAACATATAGGATAGTTTACTTCTATTACACAGCTTGATTCTTGCGAGCTCTCTTATTTTCCTTTGAAATTGTAAGTTACACAATTGGTGTAACCAACTCCTTTTATTAATCAAAGATGATCAAAATATTCTCTTTCTGAGTATTTTTGAGCAATCAGTAAGACGCTCTTTATAGTTTAATCAAATGGATATTTATTTATTACAATCTTCAAATACTATGTGAACATATAGTTTATAGTACCATTTAATATAGTTTAGAGGACCATTTTAATGAAGAGAAGAGAAGTGTATGGCGCAGTGTCAAATGATCTGTGTATGGTGCATTACCAAAATTTAACAAAGGTTATCAGAGTCATTTCTTATAATTATTATATTTTAATGAAGAGAAGTGTTACTATTCTAATCGTTGAAAGTGCCGAACACATTTGGAATAGAGAAGAAGAGTGATCAATTCTCAATTCCACAATTTCTTTATTCCTTTGCTATTTCTCTCATCACCGAACAGGCCCTTAAAGTTTATGTCGTTTCATGGGCTCAACTAAAAATTTCTAGGTTGAGATTTTGCAGTGGCATCAATGAAATATTGGATATATATGTTACATATGTAGGATAACAATTTGCACAATTGTGGGCTGAGCTTATTTATTCTCCATAAAATGGGTTAGACCTATTTGGGCTATTTTAAATTTATCTCTTTGCGTATATTATTTTATTTTATTTTATTTTGCTTCAGTAAGGTTACTGATGTGATTGTTTTACAGGAGATTAAAGTGAAGTGTCAGGATTGTTATAAATTTTAGCTGGATCTTAGGAAAACTGGAGGATTGGAGTTCAGATCCAGTGAAGTAACTCAATTTTTGGGTTTTAAATTGGGACCGTCTAATTAGAATCCGTAATAATCTATCTGAAGTGGAGTGCGGATATCCCGAAAGATGAATTCGAATCGTGAAGCAATTTCAAGCAGATGGTCTCGATCCAAAATCCAAAGATTGGATTACTTTAGAGGATCCGGACCCGTCCAATCCTTGATAGTACTGTAAAATTTGATTTCAAACCGTTTGATGAGAATTGTAGTTAATTCGGATCAATTTGAAAATCACAAGGCTGCTTTAAAATTTTGTGTCAATTTATAACAAACGGTATTGATTCAAGTTTAAAATTTTGAGTTATTTAGGATCAATTTGAAAATCACAAGCCTAACTCCATTAGGCCCTGTTCAGTTGCATCAGTGGGAATAGGAATAGGTACGGGAATCAGAAATTTTGAACTGAAAATTACTGTTCACCGTGGGAATAAAAACTTAGCTCTGAGCAAATTTTTTTTTCCCACGGTGAATAGTGATTCACCGAACAGGGCCTTAATATTTTTGTTTCTAAAATTCAAATAACTGATATGAACACTTCAACATAATTCCGAAAGAAAATGTAGTTGTAAATAAAATTTTATATATTTTTACTCATTTTTTAGATAGGTAGAAAATCACTTTATCTAAATATTTTACACCATTCAAAAATAGTGATTTCTACATGTATAAATAAAAAATAAATAAAAGTAGTTTGCAAATACATTTTCATATAAAAAAATATATTGAACAATTCAAATTAACTATTTAAATTTTTAAAACCTAAATATTAATCTATAATATATAGTACAGACCAATTCGCAATATACATAGTACCATAGCCTCCTACTTCAATTATTATTATTATTATTTTTTTCAATTTTGTAGAAGCTACAAAGTTATGAAAAAAAAATTAAACTCTCAATCTTTAAATAGAACAGCTTTAGAACCTTTTTCTAACCATCCCTTTTCCCCACTTCAAAATTTTATTAATCCAGAGACTGAAAGGATAGACTACGCCACCTCTTAGCGCTCAGAGCACTTTATGGGTAAAATTTTTAACAGAGTAGTTTTCTCTTCGTACAGCTCACAAACCATGTACAGCCCTGTTTTGGTTCTATAGCCAGTGCGCTGCATGGAGCCAAACCTACTCTGTTCAAATATTTACCCCACTTTATCATTATCTCTTTTTTCAAAGCTCTTTCTCCATCTCGCCACATTGAAAGTGCTCCCGCCATCATTTAATTAAATGTCATATTCATTCTTTCTCTGGCAAATTCCTATTGCCAAATATGTAGTGAGTCCCTAGAATAGAAAATATAATCTCAAATAAACCACACGTCAACAATGCCTTGCACAGCCTGTTTGGATGTCACGTAATTATACGGAATGGGATCTAATGGGGATGGAAACCCACTTTTGAAAAAACAGAAACCCATAATGACAGGTAAGTACAGGATTATTTATGAAAATATTCTTAAATGAGTGTTCAGTTGTATCATAAGATTAATTGTGAGAAATCCTATTTTATTTTAAAATATTTGATATTATACAATTTTCTTTATTAATAAAATTATCAATAATGCAATTCAATAAATAGATTAAATAATAGCATAACATAACATTACTTATTAATTAGATTAAAATAATGCAAATAAGTAAATAGATTATATAAATAATACAATTTTCTTTATTAATAAAATTATGAATAATGTAATTAAAAATAAATATATTCATATCATACAATCCTGCATAATCCAATCTCGTATAATCTCGTACAATTGAATATAAAAAAAAATTAGATCTTTAACATATAATATATCTTCTAAAACTTGGACGATAATTGTTAAGCATCAATCCTTGTATGATCTTAAAAAATATAATTAAGGACTAATTTAATATGGGAGCATGAACCATCTCATAATTTTTGAAATCTTGATATTAAATATTATAATTTAACTTTTTTTTTTTATGTGTGCTGGATATTTTCTACTTTATATTGCATACTTTATACAAGGAAAAAAGGTACTATCATAGTCTTTAAATGTAAATATGTAATTTAGAATGTAATTTGTAAAAAAATGTGAATGTAATGTTGTCCGAATCTGGACTAATAAGTTTAGTCCCACAAAGATGAGTGAGTCTATGATACTATGCATATCACGGGTTGTTACTGTATTACGGCTCTATATTAGAGTTTTTAAATCCTAGCAGTTGATCCGAACCGTTCATCTTGTTCTCCATATTAATGTGTTTGGAGGCTAAATTTTACATTTTTTGAAATTTTTTTACTATTTTTTTAGATATTTAGAAAATCACTTGATCTGAAAATTCTGGACCATCCAAAAACAGTGATTTTCAATAAATCTAAAAAAATAGTTAAAAAAATTTCAAAAAATGTAAAATTTGGTCTCCAAACACATATTAATATGGAGAACAAAATGAACGGTTCGGATCGATCGTTAAAATTTGAAAACTCAAATATAGAGCCGTAACACGGTGCCAAATCGTAATATGCATAGTGCCATAGACTATTATATAAAAAAAGTGGAACTTTTTATATACATAGCTTCTCACTGCATTAGTTGATTATTATATTGTAAACTATGACATAGATGAGAGAGATTGTCTCCAAAATAATGGTGCTTTTGACGTGGAGAGCAGTGAGTGGAGTAAAGAGAGGAGAGAGAGAGATTGGGAAGAAAAAACGGAGCTTCAACTTTTTTTTTTTTTTTTTTGAAAAACTGATAGCAGCTATCAGAATTTGTTTTTTCCTATGAAAAATAGTTTTGCTGGAAGGTAAAATACTAAAATGCATGGCATTTTAAGTGGAAAATTACGGAGCTGCCGAACAGCCTTGGGGAAAAATAGTCATTTTTTGTTTTTTACCATGAAAACCTAGTAATCTACACAACCGAACACGCCTAGAGTAACAAAGAGATCAGACGACTCAATAAACGAAGCTCCTCATTGCCCCTTATATTCATACCTCTCCACAATGCAAAGTGGAACCTCCTTTTCTCAAATCCTTATATATAAACTTTTTATACCATCATTGCCTTGTCTCCCACCATATAAATTTCTTCTACCACCTCTTTGTACTATCATTATTAATCAACACAAAATGGAATCAATAAGCATAATGGTGCTTTTGGCATTCCAAATCTGGTTTTGTATTGTGAGGATTTCTCATGGGCAGAGCATAGTGCCCGGTGTTATGATCTTTGGCGACTCCGTAGTCGACACTGGAAATAACAACAATCGGTTGACACTTGTGAAGGCGAACTTCCTGCCTTACGGGAGAGACTTTGGCTCTCATTTGCCCACTGGAAGATTCTGTAATGGCAAACTAGCCACAGACTATGCTGGTAAATAATATATATACACACACACCTCAGATATCTTCTTTTCTCATGTCATTTTGACCAATTTCAAACTAGTCACACTCGGTTTCAGATTCCACCAGTTTTGATGGACACAAAATTAAACCTAATATAAACAAAGACTTATTAGGTAATTGTAACAGTCTTACAAAAGTAGCCGAGAATTTTGTATTTGTTATGATTGTTTTTCTTATTGTTTGATTGATTTCAGTGGAGAACTTGGGCTTCTCTTCCTACCCACCGGCTTATTTTAGTTCTGAAGCTCAAGGAGAGAACCTCTTGTATGGTGCTAATTTTGCTTCGGCGGCATCTGGTTACTGGGATAAAACTGCAATGCTCTATGTAAGGATTTACTACCACATTTCCTCTATTATTCATTTACCCATTTTTTCCGTTAGCATTTTGACCTTTTGGAATAATAAAATTATAAAAAGTTTCAACTTCTATGTTATATGTAATAAGGATTGTTCTGAAATTGATTCTTCCTTCATCCAGGGAGCAGTTCCATTGACCCAGCAATTGCGAAATTTTGAGGAATATCAGGGCAGGATAAAGGCAATTGCAGGAGAAGAAAATGCAACTGAACTAATAAGGGAATCCATCTACTTGCTGAGCGCAGGAAGCAGCGACTATGTACAAAATTACTACATCAACCCACTTGTTAACATACTAAAAACTCCTGATCAGTTTGCTGAATTGCTTCTGCAATCCTTTGACTCTTTTGTTAAGGTTTAATTCTTTCTGAATATGAATATGGATTCCCGATTTTAATTAGTCTTATCACCTAATCGGTCCTTAACTTCCATTAAGTTTTACTTGACAACTAGTTTTGGTATTTGATAATCAGAACCTATATAATCTTGGAGCAAGGAGGATTGGAGTGACATCACTAGCCCCTCTTGGCTGCTTGCCAGCATCAATCACTTTATTTGGCAATGGCAAAAACAACTGTGTCACTCGCATCAACAGCGATGCAATTGGTTTTAATTACAAGCTGAAAGCTGCAGCGGAGGCCCTGAAGAAGAGCCACCCGGATTTGAAACTCGTAGTTTTTGACATTTACAACCCACTCCTCGATCTTGTTCAAAATCCTAGTAAATATGGTAATACAACTTTAGAACTGTTGAGTGACAATTTACTGACTGTAGCATACTGATACACTGACTACATACTAAAGCTATGTCATGACCTATGAGCAATGGATTACTTATATGTTGTAAATTATATAAACACCCATCTAACAGTAGAGATTGAAATAACTAACCTTAGTCCTATGCCAATCATAGCAGCAATATGCAAGCCATAGCAGTTATCTGGTGCATTTTTATTGAATCTTTTATTCAACCCTACTAATTTAATTATATCATATACTACATGAGGAGGGCTCAAATGCCCCATTGCTTCATACTCCAATCGTACCCCGACATATTTATCTTCAATTTCAAAATTCAAACAGACGATCTGAACCACTCAACATGATATCCACGTTAAAATGTGCTTTAGTGACCAAATTTTATATTTTTTTAAAAAAATTTTACTATTTTTAAGATAGGTACAAAATCACTCTTTTTCAAAAAAATTGTGGACCATCTAAAAACAATGATTTTGTACATATCTTAAAAAATAGTTAAAAAATTTCAAAAAATATAAAATTTGGTCATCAATCATATTTTAACATGGATATCATGTTGAGCAGTCCAGATCGTCTGTTTGAACTTTGAAATTGAAGATAAAGATGTTGGAGTACGATAGTGGCATGAAGCAATGGGGCAATTGAGCCCTCATACTACATTTCTTTTTTTCAATTTTTATCAAAGAATGTTGTACTTTCTTGGTATAGGTTTTTTTGAGACGAGGAAGGCATGCTGTGGGACCGGGACAATCGAGACCTCCCTTCTATGCAATACAATTTCTGCAGGGACGTGCAGTAATGCATCAGGATATGTTTTCTGGGATAGCTTCCATCCTTCTGAGGCCGCTAATAAAGCTCTGGCTGGAGCTCTCCTTTTGCAAGGGATTGAACTCATCTCCTAATCAAGCAAGCACAATTCTAGTAATTTAATATATGATGGTGCTAAAGGGCCTTGAATGTTTTGACCTATAGCTTGAGTTATTTAAGATGGAGAATTAATGATGATATAGAGAAATAAAACATGATGTGTTGTTAAACTCAAAAGATCTGCTTCAGCTACGTACGAGCTAGAAAGACCAGGAAAAAAAAAAAGAGAAAGACAAGATCATGGATTTTTTTTTTTTTTAATTTCTATTTTTAACTTAATCTTCTGTTCCCATATCTTCTGCTTAATCTACAACCTGTCTTTTAATACATTCAGCACTGCTTCTTTCTGATCAAATAAATCCAGGATACATTATACCAGAGTTATATTTATGTAGCTTCTAGGTAATATAATCCTAGGTAACATCCAAAATCATACACTGGCTACAAGTTCTCCAGTCACTCCTGTCACAAAATTTTTGTTTCGAATGACAATAATCACAGCAATATGGTTATTAAACTCAAAATAAAAACATTTCAAAAAATGTTTTACCCCTTGAGTTGATTTTAACAACAATTTTCATATATACAATACATATTCACATTGCATTGCAACAATTTTTTCGTAAATAGAAAAATAAATATATTTTCAAATTCTATGAAAGTTCAAATCCAGTGTTTGAACTGATAGCATAGAGAAGCTTACTCCTCAGTGTACTTGCTCTCTTGTATGTTGGTAACTGGTAAAAAAAACAAATGAAAAATAGGTGCACACACATTTTAATTATACAAATTTAACAGATTACATGCAGGAACTTTTGAAATTAAATTTAATAAACTAAAACTACCTTGAGAGTGTTATAACATGTTGAGGCAGATGGCAACCGGTCAACATCCTGACCCCCTATTGTGGCCCAAAGAGGCACCTCACATGCCACCTAGCAAAATAATTTAAGCAAAGAAAACAACACAACTTATTAAATAATTAAACTGTCAGTCAGAATGGGGTGAACTTTTTTGGATGTCCCTAAGTTCGACGTACCATAAATTGGTCACTGAAATATGATTTGTCCTCAAGCAGCAATTAGCTCCAATTAGTTTAATTCAACCAAAAACCTACGTATGATGGTGTGGAAAACTATTTTTGCTATGAGGGTAAATTTTGCTGAGTTGGACTTTGTTTTTGCTGACATGGACAGTAACATCAGCAAAAATGGTTGGGTTAAAATGTTAGAATGACTAGTTATTGTAGAGCTGAAATGGAAATTAATACCTTATGAATGGTGAAAGAGGGCTGCAAGTACTTGAAACCTAGTAATGGGGCCCGGGAGCAGCTTGTGACGAATTTTAGAAGCAAGCATCTTTCCTTGGGGTGGAAACCCTTAATAACCTGAAAAGATAAATATTAAATCGATTCAGAGTTATCATTAAGATACCAGTACCGTACAAGTATTTGCTACTTGAAACTAGACATTTCATAGTCCAATGCCTTAGAGAACTTCATGTTCCTTTTTTTTACTTGCATTTGGTTTGTGTATAGATGGCCTTATAAATGGGTAGAATACAGATTGTAAAAAATTGACAACTTCAGCCAACATTGCAAAAAAAAACAAATGTTTTGCTTAACAAAAATATAAAAAATCCATATGTCCACAAGTTACCTCCCAAAATTGTTTAACTGTGCGACTTGACTCGGAATAACCCCCAGTGTATTTTGTGTTACTTTGCAAATCGGACACATCAAAATCTTTCTTTCCTCCAGAGAGTAACTAGATATAAAATTTGAGGTTCAGTAAAAATTGAAAAGAGAGAACAGAGAACAAATATTAGGTTCAAAGAAACAAGAACACGCAAATTACCTGATTAAATTCATTAGCATTAAATAAACTCAACCAAGAAGGTGATATGAGGTCACTCAGTCCTCGGTAAAATGCATTTGCAAAAGGAAGTATCTGCACATTGAAATAAAATATTTCAGTGTGACAGTTGATCTTTTATCACCCTTTGTGTTATTTCAAATTTGAATGACATTTTAACCTGGCGGTTTAGCTTGAAGTCGGCCATAGCATGGACATACTGCAACTTGTTTTCACTTGTCACAGGAATATTTTTACCACCAGGCCTAAGCTCATGAACAATCATTCTACCACATAACACTTCAGTGACTGTAAAATCTAGACAAAGCTCTGATGCATCACCATCAAAATGCTGTTTCATAACAATTTTTTAAAACCTCAGTTCCATATATCCAAGGCAAGTTGATCTAACATCTAATAAGATATTTATATCTAAATTCAACACACAAAAATTTTCAAATACAATTTTAAAGCTTTTTTGCAAAGTGCCACTGCCACCAATTTTTAGTATACAAGCAACACCTGATGTTTCGCACACTCAACACAAACAACCAATTATTTCAGGATTTTTGCAACCAGCATTCAAACAAATATGTCTATACTCAGTCAAAAATGTTGACAATCTTGACCCTAACTCTTACATCCTTTATATACTAGTCATTTAAAACCAAACCATGCAGTTATAAATATTAGGTCATAACTCTGTCTGAACTGGTTATGAGTTGGTTCAATTGTTAATTTACAGAATTCAATGGTAATTTGGTCAAAATTTGCTCAGTTTACAATAGACTTAATGAACAATCAGTTTTCCTTTTTCTTCCTTTCCTGGCAAATTGAGTAATTGACAGGCAACATCTACTCTCCTTTTTTTATACTGCTGCAAATATGAGAATTGTCAGCTGCTAACTAATACGGAGAACACTTGGTTCAGTTTTATTAATTTACAGAAAAAAACAGAAGAAGATTTTACCTTAAGGTGCATGAGGTTTCTATAGAGCTCAGAATCAAGAGTTGACAATTCATCAAGAAAGCTGTAACGGCCAAGCAACTTTTGAACAAATACAAGTGAAAAGGAGTAGTCGAGTAAAATCCCCTCATAAAGTGCTTTCCCAACAATTCGACCAAGAAATTCTAGCATCTCCATTCCATTTGGCAAAATCCTAGCTGATAAGCTGGGAATCAGGTCGCTGTCTGATGTACAAGTCTGTGTAAACAGCCCAAATCTATCAAGAAAAAATTGCATGAACAATTGAGTTCTACAGAGATAATATGAAAGTTTGACTTTGGAAGTGCATCAAGTCATTTTGTACCTTCATACATGAAATATCAAAGAAAATTTTCATGTTTGCAAGTTGCAAGTTATGCACAAGGTTTTTTACAGACAAATAAGGACTAATACTCAATTGTCAAAACTAGAAATAAATAACAACTGCAGGTTTTTAAATTCACTAAATACAATCTCTTTTAAAGAAAAAAGATTATTATCAGTGAATTTATAAAATATGCAGTAAAACTTCTGTGTGGTATCTTGCATACATGATAATATATCTTCTTGAATTTAAGAATAAAAAATTAAAAAAAAAAAGAAATCTAACAAACTTCTGCTTACTCAGGGTTGAATGCAGCCTTCGATAAATCAGTCAAGAACTCCTTAGTTAGGCCACCATAATCCAAACCAGCTTCTGGAAGCCCACATTCACTAACAAAAGACACGTGAAGTGACGATTTAAATCTTGACCCAACAGGACTCAGTTGCCGGTACCCATCTTCAACAATGTGGTCTCTACGAACGACTATTTCGATTTGACCAGATTCGGAGACCTGTCTTGTTGCTTTGTCGAGTTTGATGAATTCTCTGAAGATCCGAACTCTGGCAGAATAAAAAAAAGGAAAAATATAATTGAGGTGGGATGTACAAAAACAAAAAGAAAAAGAATTAAAAAAAAACGAAAGATTTATAATATTTATATTTCCAGACAATACAGCTATTGTTCGACAAATTTAACATATACTTTTGAAGTAAATAAAAAACATAAAATAGTCCAGTTACAATAAACTGATTATAAACTATAGGCAAATTTATTATACAATTAATTAATTTTCTAATACCACAAAATATAGCAGATATGGAATTATATATAAAAACAAATATTCTGTAGATAAAAGTTTATGGTCTCCGATTTTCACGGTACTATAACACCAAAGATTTAAGCCATTGACTTCAATTAGGCAGGAGCCTTTTCTAGTTAGACTTCCCAATAAAACAATGGCCTTGCTTCAAAAGCTAGAAATGCAAAACTTCATAGTAGAATCTTAATTACTAAGGACTATATAAATTTGTATATAGGAGTAAAAAAGAGGAACTTTAATTCAACTGGTACCAAAATAACTATGCAAGTTAAACTTTGTAATGGAGTATAGTAGTATACCTTTCCTCAAAAGGATAAACATGGGGGACAGTTGTCAGAACAGAAGTTGCACATGACAAGTCACCAACTTGCATGGAAGCAGCTTCATGAGCTCTAGCTGCGGCAGCAATCGGGATGCGGTCATTTCTACCTGGTGCCAGCCACAGAATATCAGGGCAGAACCGGTGCCGACAGTCCCTTTCATAGAGTAGATGAAGACACCTTGTTGTCACATTTATAAGCAGCTTATCATCTGGCAAACTAGTTTGAACAAAGGAATTGTATACAAAAGTGTTGAGTACTGATGCAATTTTCCTCTGCTGATCAAGCGTGAAAGGCACCTGAAATAAACATTATTTAACCAAGGTTAAATTGTGATAAACCAGTCAGGAAAATGTTTAGATAGAAAATAAAAGCTAATACAATCAAACACAATGAAGGGTTGACAGTATGATCTACTGCCGTGCAAAATTCACTGTTATGCCAAAACAAACAAGCCTCCACATTACAAAAAAATGCAACAGAACCCTGTTTCTTCAATATTTACATAATTATAGGGCAGGTTGAAAAAAATATCCCTATTCCAGAGTCATATTTATAAAGTGAGGTTAACAATTTCTTATGTAAATATTGATTTATATGTTTTGAATGAGAAAAATGTGTTAATTTAAATTTAGCATGCTGATAGTAATTAGTTAGAACAGACTCAGTAATTACTAAACTACTTTTAACAACCTTTACTATAATAGAGTTGAAGACTAAAAACAAAGACCTGGTTATAATTTCTATGATATAGTGGCAATTCAAAAGCAAGGGCGTCTTGCAATTTTCTCTAAGAGAATTCCTGATAAGTCAAGGTGACTAAACCTTAGTAGAAAAAGAAATGCAATTTAAGTTGAGATATCACACCTGTTTTTCATAGAACTCTATGTCATCTAAAACCAACAACAAGTGTGCATAGACTGCACAAAATAAATGCAGACTACACAACAGTTCCTTTGATATCTCCTTTTTCACCGCTACAACATCCCACATCTCAAACTCATCCTGACTAGATGCCACGTCAGCATTAGGAGAACAACTGGCCACATTAGTCTCATCAGTCTCAAGCGATTTCCCTTTTATCTTTTGCAGCATGTTGCTCCATTTTGTGTCCTTCAAGCCCTTACTTTGCCTGGCTTGAGAGATTACCCCTCTACTGTAGTCCTTAATTCCACCAGTAATGGATGGTTTTGCACTAAAAATAGAGCATTCTATATCAGCCCATAATTCCACAACAAACTCGGGATTGAATGATAAAACATTGAGGATAGGCAGTGGACCAACAACAGGGTTCAAGAGAGAGAAGAACCGCAGCATGTAGTAATAAAATTTTATAATATCTGTTAGGGTACTACCCCCCTTTGACACAGACATAAGCTTTGTTAAGTGCCACTGCTGATGCACAGGTTTCAGAAGGTCAACATATGACAATTTAACATCTTTGTTAATTTCTTCCGCAGCTTTGCTGTTGGTCTCAAAAAGGGTCAGTAAGCTTCTAGAAGTACAATTGACAGCCTGAATGTATAGTTGGCAATCAAAGTCAGCAGTCATACGATCAGAATCAGTTGGTAGGTTAATGATATTTGCAAGAAGCCACCCAGGATAAGGGATTTTATGAGCAAACAATGCTTCTTTCTCAGACCACTGCAATCTTGATATTTCTTCAAAAATGTCTCCTTCTGATGTCTACCGTCACCTGCCATAGTTTGATCAGTAATATGAAAAGGTACAGTAAACAACAAATTTCTAGGTAGAAACTAGTCTACTAGTAGCATTAACACTGTGTTGTTATATCTGCAAACAATTATTTTTAGGTCTGCAACAAGCACCATGCACAGTTAGGAATACTTCTAAATAACACCTAGCATTTAGAGTTATGTAGTAGAACATGTAGAGGTCTACAAACAAATAATACTGACAAATGGCCCCAACTAAGAGCTCTTTATTCTCTTAATCACAATAGTACAAAAAATAAAATAAAAAGATTAAAAAAGAAAAACGGAGATATTAAATGCTGCCCAAGTTCATATTGATCAAATAATGAGAAATACAGCCAGATGATCCATATGAACATGGGCAACACTTAATAGATTTACATTTTTTTATTTTTTTATTTTGCAAACAGCACATACAGTTGCATAATGAGACCTGCTGGTTTTACTTGAAATAGTAACATAGAAGGTGTATTATGCAAAACCCTCCAATTTTATACTGGTTGTTCTGTTCCATGCTCCCAACCATGGTTTTACTGGTACAAACCACTAGTACTCTAGCACAATACATAGCACAACAACACCAACTATGAAGTGTAAACCTTACACTCAGAATACTGAGGCATGGTTGAAGAATAGAAGGATGGCGAACAGCCGGTAATAGCAGAGAAGGTAAGCATCTGAAAAGATACGGTATAGTAAGTATATATACAACATACTCAGCGTAAGCCCTGTTCATATCATAACCATCAACATCCATCCTGTTCAAATGGAAAGGCCGCAAAGCAAGAGTGACAGCACTCGCAGTAATCAAGAAACGGTCGTCACTTGGTGCAATAGATTCCTCTGCTTGTTTATCACTATTAAGGTTTGTCATATATCTCCTGATACAGCTATATGAACAGCTCTTTTCTGAAGCCAGAAATGCTATCAACTTCCTCACTTGAACTTCAGCTTCTCTAGATTTCTCACTGCTTAAACCTTTCCATGTTTTCGAGTCGGTCAAGGAGATAGAGAGGCGCATTGCAAGAGCAGTGAGTTGAACTGTTTTTTCAGTCGCACCTCCAAGTTTTGAGAAATCGCACTCAGCTAGAATAGCAAAGCACAGAGAAATGAGCTTTTTAGCTTGATACTGCCAGATAGATCTCTCCTCTTGTGCACTAAGAGATAGTAAACACAGACTTTTTTCTGAGTCTGCAATAGCAAAAGCACAGAATAAAAAACTTGCTGCATGGGAAACTGATGAAAATTAGGAATATACCAGAGAGAATTTCAGAAGAAGAAAAAACTAAAGTTTTAATGTAAAAGAGCCCCTATTTTTTCAGGAAGTTGCAGTCCCTTGCTGGAAGAATTTAGAAGTCCCCACTACTTGGCCTCTAATGATATTCGCCTAGCGCATTTATAAGGAGATTAAGAGGACTGATAATAGAAAAGTTAACCAAAAACATATGTTCATCTGTTACAATAGTAATGCCTTCTGATATTTCGAAATATTTCATCAATGAAACTTTAAAAAATACTAAAGTTGTTAAAAAGCAAAGACTATAATGAAAAAAAGGAACTTCTCTTTGAATTGCTACAGAATAAGAGGGAGTTTTTCAAATACTGGATTTGAAGAGGGTTGTTTCCCTTTCTTCATAGTATATACTTTCTTTTCAAAAATTCCATAACCAAACGGGGTACCTGATGAATTTATGCTGCTCAAAAGGATAGTGAAGCAGCAAGATGTAGAATTTATAATCTTCAAATCATCTTTTTGATAGAACCATGGCCGTCGAGTACTGAAAAAGAGAAATGGTCTCAGAACTTTATCTGAAATCCATTTCGCAGTCATAAAACTCGTGTGCGCATCAATTAACTTCTTCCATTCCTCAAGAAGCTGTGCCGAGACCCTCTTCAATTCATAGTATCCCCTCCAAACACGCTAATTTTAAACGAAAAAGTACATAAAATCAGAATCAGTAGGAAAATTGAATGCCACAAGAGAAAAAAGAGAAGTGACTAGTGAGGTGCCTGGATGAACAAGGCAGCCACGGCGGCCCGCCTAAGGTAGCTCCTGAGCTCGCGCTCGTGGGAAACTTTCTCGAGGAGAGCATCTCGTGTGATTTCCCGTGCGCTCGCCCCTCTGAGAGAGACCTGTACGGGACGAATCATTAAGTAAGAGAGATCTTGTAAGTTAGAGAGAAATCAGGGGGAAGTAGGTACGAACCTGGCGTTGATGCGGAGGCACGGACATGTAATATAGGATTTAAGAGGGCGACGTGGTCGAGAGAGAGAGACTCGGAGACTCAGACGGGTTTCATTAAAAAAGAAAGAGAATGTTTTAGGGAGAGAGATGACTCATGACTTGACGAGGCAGAGAGAAAATTCATAATCCTGAGGTAACAGAAATTTTATTTTTGAATCTAAACCGCCCAATCTGATTTGGCACGAATATTAAGGGAATCCAGTGCATTCCACTTCTGCCTGGCTTGGCCCAGATTCTGATCGTACGGTTTGAATATAAAATCAAATATTCTGTTACCTCAGAGAAGAGTAAAGTAATTTAGTAAAATCCGTACAAAGTGACAAGGATCCAAGGCAACAAGAGCATCAGCATCCTCTCTAATTCAAATCCTCACTCTACGGTTCTGCCAAGTATCTGGTTCCGCACTGTTTCAGACTTCTAGTCATTGACGTTCAGGTCCCACCAACAAATAAATATCAGTGGGACCTACAAGTCATTGTACTTAACAAAGGCCATTCAGAGATGAATGAACACGGAACGATTCACGTGAACTGCTTGACGAATCAACTAATTGGTCTTTGCCGATTTTTAAAACGATGGAATGCAGTGATTATTTTGACTATTAAATAATTATTTTTTAAAATAATTTAAATAAAGAAATTCAAAAGTACAATTATAAAAGGGTTTTGGGATATATACAAGGTCTAATAATCTAATTTTATACTATTGTTTGACGGTGAAATATATATCAAATATCGTGTTTTCAAAATTTTACCATTTTATATATACTTTTTCAAGTTATACATTTACAAATATATCTAAACGTATGTATTTTACGTCTCGTTGTTTTTTCAAAATAAATTAAATTGAAAGTAAATATCAACATCTTGAACAAAAATTTCTAATATTAATATTTCACTTAACGCAGTGAGACTTGCTGATATATTTTACCTTTTTACTTAAAAAAATTCCATATCTTTTGATGCAATTATCAAGTAGCTAAGCTATCTTATAACACAGTAGCTCACCTTTTTTTTTTTTTTTGTAAAGAAAATCCATTCCATTATATTGATACAATCAATTAATTATGAATGTCTTGATATTGCAATAAAATGATTGGTCCTTCTGTTATACATTCATAGTTCTTAATTTGCAAGAGAGTGCACTAGCTTTTACTTAAAAATCTTCTACAAAGAACTGAAAGTTTTCTTTCTTTTAGAATTATATTCTTACAACTTATATTTAACATCGACAGTCCCCAACTTTTTATTTAATAAATAAACTTCAAAATAAAACCTCTAGAAAAATATGAAATGAATTATAGAATTTGGGAAGGACGAAATCACAAATCACGAACCCAACTACTCTTTCCTCGATACAAACGAGAAAAAAAAAAGATTAAATTTTAACTACGGTATTGTCAATTAATTAAGTCCTAATAAGAGGGGCTCTCATCATAAGCTCAATTAAAAAAATAGATGAACTTTTAAATCTCTATCTTTGAACAACCAAAGTTTCAAGTTGCTATTTTGAAAGGGCTAAACTTTCATATCTCTACTTTTGAAGGACCAAACTTTCATATCCCTATTTTTTCTTTATCTCTTATAATATCCCTTGTTAATTTTATGGTTTCCTTTTTCTTTAAATTGAAAATTATAGGTTGAAATATTTTACTTTAGCCTTCTTATTATTATTATTTTTTCTCTTTTGAACTATCAATACTAAAATGCAATTAGATCACAGATGGGGGTGGGGAAGAAAATGAGACATACATGTGATTGACTGATTGTTACCTCTTTTCCTTAATGACTACTTCAAAGAGAGGATTAGAGGGGACTCCATACGCAACCAACCAAAAGAAGCATAAAAAAGGGATTAATATAGAGCTGAGAATTATATGAACCGTTGAAACATTCACTGAAAAAGCCACAAAGTTGAAACCTGCTTGGATAATGCTGCTAGGTCTCTTTCTTTTCAAGTTTTCAGGGACCTCAGAATTTACCAAACATGCTTAGGATAGAAGCATGAAAAGATCATGCCATCACTAGTCTCCAAATAGAATAAGCTTCTAAAACAAAATTGTTCAGATAGGACATATATATAAGTAATTAATTACGCAACTCTTAGTCCTAATCTTTTTTAGTTAGCATTTAATAAAAAAAATTCAAAATTTAGAGTTAGCACGATATTGGAAAAATATTGAATCTTAGCGGAGAACACAAACTTAGTCTCACTGTCTGAGCACCAATAAAGTCCAGTCTGCACACTAGGGATGTCAACGGGTACGACACGGGTCGGGTGGAGGTATTTTCATACTCGTACCCGTTATGATAACGAAAACAAATCTTTACCCTTATCCGTATTTTTGAATACGGTCCGGGTCGGATAAACGGATAAAAAAGCACCATTAACATTTCAATTTATGTTTTCGATAAAATAATTTTTAAAATAAGAAAAAATAATAATGAATACAACTAATTTGTATTATGAAAATTTAATAAAATACAAAAATTTTATTATATTATGTATCATCTTCATACAAATATATATTTATATATGTAATTTTATTTATTTTTAATTAGCTTATACTAAAACGGGTAAGATAACGAAAAAAAATTATTACCCTTACCCGTATCCGATTAGCTAACGGAATAAAAATCTTACCGTTACCCATGTTTTCGGATACGATACGGATCAAGTAAATGAGTAAAAGGGTGCCATTGACACCCCTGTGCACACCTCATTTTTCTTTTCTTTTTCTTTTTTCTTTTTTATTTAAATATGCGTGGAAGGGGAGAGAGAGTGCGTATCTTTCCAAGAGTCAAGCTGTTCTTTTTTAAAAGGTCAAAACTATTTTTTTTCGTGGCTGGAAACTATTTTTTTATAATCTGTGCATTTTGTTTCAATAGCTATGTATATCTTTAATATTTGTGTAAGTCAAGTGTGTACATATTGTAAAGCGAATTAGTCAATTCCAAGGCATCGGATCGATTTGAGTTCAATGTACATCGGACGATCCTGACCCGCTTTGCAAGACCTCTTTTTTAAGAGACCCAAGACATTGAAAAATATAGATTAAAAAATAAAACATTTTGAGATTTGGAATACATAGTTTGAGTTTCACCAAATGTTTTATTAAAGGGTTTAACCATTTTTAAGAGACTGGTACATTTGGATGTATTGAGAATAGCGAGAATAACTAATTGTTCCGAATAGCGTTGTTTCGATCTATTTAAATATACTCAATTTTTATTTGAAACAACAAAAATATTCTCGCTATTTCAATAAAAAGTAGGAATAGCATTTGTTACAAATAATACATTCAAAAAATAACAGCTCTATTCCAAAAAATATATCCAAATAATATTTTAACTATTCTGAATAGTTTGAGTTAGCATTATTTTTTTATCATGTTATTCTTATTTGCTATTTTCAGAAGTAGCTAACGCATCTAGCTTTTTAAAAGGCCGCGACAGATTAAAAAAAAAAGGAATACACATGCCTAGTCGGAGCACTAGTTTGGGCCAGCAGTGCTCGTACCGGTGCTCAGATCTGAGCACCAATCTGTATTCTCACTAAGTTTGAAGATTTTCCAAGTGTCACGCTTATCTATTTTTTTTTTCTAAAATGCCAACTTTAAAAAAAAAAATTCGGACTTTCTTAGCCTTCTTTTCTAGTGGACTCCACAGAGATCACCTTCCAAAATCACAAGCAATTTTGATTTTAGGTTCTAAACAAACAAACAAAAAGCTACCGATTCAGCCAGGGTCAAACCAGCACCAAAATTATTTGCTAAGATTTGAGGTGATTTATGACAGGAACTTGGACCTGCAGAAGGAACAAGGGTACATAAAATAAAAATCTTGCATGCAACATTCATCATTGACCAGATTTAGATCTCATAACTTAAAAAGAGTATTCAAATTATTGTCATTACAATGAGCTACAATAACAAAGATTATTGTTCCAGTTAAAATGCCGATCTTCCCAAATGTACAACAATGTCAGAGTGATGTTGCAATCTGTTATGTTAGGCAAATGCACAGAGTCCAAATCAAGCTCAATCACTCCCTCTTAATCACGGTTAACTCGATGACACTTCATTTTTCAAAGCTTCATCAATCTCTTGTTGCATATCAGAAGGAACCACATCAAGAGCCCTGAGAAAGAAAGAATTATTTCTGTATTAAAATAATAGTAGCCATACCACACCAACCAGGTCTCATACAAGTATGGTAAAACTTGAGTGTATTAAAAATGCACTCACATCTCAGGGTTTTCTTTAATTTCCGTGTTTGGCTCAGGGTGCAAGTTTCCATCCTAAAAATTCAAACAAAACAATAGTGAGCTTCAAAAAACTTATCAAAAATCATTAAATCAAAGCAAACTCATAGTGATAAAAACCCGAGAATTGAAGTGTTATTATGACCTGTTCTAGTGAAGTGGAATGTTTCTTGCTTCTTCCCTTCTGGCCACTTCTAAAGGTACCCTGTTAGAGAAGCAATACTAGAAGTCTTATACTTGTTAACATTTATTTAGATACCAAATTGTTTGAGGCATTCAAATTCTTCAAACAAGTGACACAAAAAACAAAAGAATTATGTTCTAGTTGGAAAATTTGATCAGTCATATATCAGTCATTTTGAGAAGCACGGTAGACACTACAATTATCTTCTCTGCAAGTACAACTTTTACATTTCAACACTATGAAACTCAAGGCCCTCACTTATCCCTAAGAAAAATAAATACCAAAAAAGTACAATATTAAGAATAAAAAAAAATGCAAAACAACTGCTCAAGAGCACTTAAAGAAATATAAATAAAGAGAGTACAGATATCTAACCTTATTAGCCCACATAAGCCCACATGCATTGCACAAAGATCTGGGTCCTCCTGGCCCACGGCGCATTGTTGGTGTGTCATCTGGCCCAATCCCACAATTTTGGCATCTATGATAAATGATAACATAAACAATTGAACTGAACCTACCACCGCAACTTAAATGGAAATAATTTTACTGTCAGGTGCCAAAACCATTGGTCAGGGGTACAACAGGAAATAAGATTAAAACGATTTAACTCACTTCCAGTCTTTGACTGCTTCAGAAGCATCACCACCAGGGGAGGCAGACTCTCCTTCAGGATTTGCTCTTCCAGCAAATTGTCCTTTGTGCCGATGCATCCTAGAAGTAATATACAGATTAATGCAAAACATGTACAGATAAGCAATTAAGTATACAAGCACAGACTCTGAAGTTTGAATCATACTCAAAGCAAGCATATTTAAACTCAGGAGTCAGAACTGACAATAGAGACTTCTGACACAGATCTGACGACCCAACCAAATGATCAGTTAAGTATACAAGTTTCATTGAAGCATATAAGACGATGAAACTATCCAACGCATTCTAAAATTAAAATTACCATCCAAGTATTATATTCTGACAAGTTATTATGGTACCCAATGCGACTGCTTAAAGGTGGGTCCCCTATCAGCATTTGTAACTAGCAGGTCAATCACACAGGACACAAGTAATCCAACTGTCTGCCCCTAAGGTGACAACATGACCTAAACAAAATTCTCATACATTAGTTATATCAGCATTTTACTACCTTTCGGCCACCTCCCGACGAACAGCATATCGAATTTTCTTATCAAAGTTTCTCTCTTTCCTCTTTTGTCTGAACCTAATCAAAGCTTCAACCCTTTGAGCTGGAATATCAGTTCTACTGAGAATATCCTCAAAGCCCTGCTCAATAATTCATGAAAAACGTAAAATACCTTGAGAAAAAGCTACATAATTTTTTGACATGGTAAATTAATTAAAGTACCTTGTTTTGGTTAAAAGGAATGACTGCTCCTGTGCTGGCCATGCTGGCTGGGACTTCCGAACCACCTAGCAACAACAATACAGCCTGGACCTGAAAAAAGATTTCATCTTTGTCAGTAATACAAATATAACTATGGTTACTGTTAGTCCTATTTGTTCAAATAAATTATACGAGGTTGCAATTAATATATCAAAACAATGTCCAGCATTTATTAAGTTGGCCATTACCATGTAATTACCAACTAATCCTTTTGTAGTAACAATTATGAGATCCAAGAATTAATTATTCTAACAATAAATTTAAATTGTAATAGCAACCCAACCTCATCCATTGCTCAGGCACCTACCAAATCTAAATTATATTTAAAAAGAAAATCTTAAAAATCAAAACAAATAAAGAATAGTAAACGAAGATAACCTTCTCGGGTGTGACAGAATCGAAGACATAAACCTCGCCCTGGAAAAGAAGAGTCAACTGGTTAGAGTTCCCGCTGGTGACCGGAACAGCGGTGTCCACGTCATCAGACACTTGCTCCATCGGCGCTGGTGGTGGCGTCTGCGCCGCGTCCATGCTCTCTCCTCCATCTGAGGCGGATGTGGCCCCGTTCAACTCGCCGTTGTTCGGATCGGCGTCTGACATATCGTTTTCGCGCCGACGTCGGAGCAAGAAAACCTAATCGTAACCCTAGATCAGAAGGGTTGTGATTGATGGCATCAGAGCCGCTGGTTTGTTTCGGGTTTGATTAATCACATCAGACGGGGGCACGCGTTACCCGGGAGTATCGGTAAAGTTGATTAGGCACGGTTGCTGTGCACCGTGTGATTGAGTGGGTGCTCTTTTGTTATGGTTTATGTGGGCCATGGTCTCTAACGAGAGGACGAGGCGGACAATCAGGATTTCTAGTTCTAGATACTCTTTGCATAATTTCCTGGCTTTGCAATTTACCCTATATTTTTCTTGAAAATTTTCTAATGAACCCCCCATGTGTTATCCAATTGGTTTGAGATATTCTCAACTGAAAAACTCTCTGGACAGAGAAAAAATAAATTAGGGACAAATCAGAGAGTAGCCACAAGATTGTCTAATTTTGGTTTAAAAAAAAAAAAAAAACCCCTGAGTTTGGTATGTTTATGTGACAAAGAAAGAATGTACACTAGGCACGGTTTACTTGATTTTTTTTTTTTTTAAATATAGTACACTATTTTTCCTGCAGGCTGCAGATCCTACTGCCGAATTCATATCCTCCGCATTAACTCAAAAAATAATATTTTGAATAAATGTATTTGGATCGTCTGATCTGCATTAAGAGTTGTGCGAACTAGATTCACACTAAAATTAAAGGGCTCTTGAATTATATATTGTACCTGGATTGGCTCCATTTAAAATCAGACGACCGAGATGCGTCAACTCAAAAGATGCTCTTTTAAGTTAATGCAGACTAGTGTTTTAAAATGCGGCCGCATATGCGTATGCGGTTGGCAGTCGTGCTCAGAATGCCCATGCGGCCGCATATGCAGTCTGAATATGCGGTCATGCGAATTAAAAATGCAGTCATGCGGTCTGAATATGCGGTCATGCGGTCTTTCCATGCGGTTTTGATAATTTGATTGTATTTTAATTAAAATTTATATTAAAAAAGTTAAAAAAAATATTGTTAGTTATGTTATCATGTGAAAATAAATTTAAATATATGAATATGAATATATATATACTTGAATTTTTATTTTAAAATCCGCATGAAAATCCGCATATGCATTTGCATACTGCATATACGGTATGCAGTGACCTTGCACATGCATGAACAAAATCGTATTTTAAAACACTGATGCAGACTATGTGGACTCAATTCCTAAGCCCCTCTTAGAAATAATGAACGTAGTAAAACACATCACCTTCTCTGCTACTTTTAGCACAATGGGGTGCGCTTTTCAATCTAGGTTTATTTGCAACTAAAACTGGCCTTTGGATTTTTATTTGAAAAAAATAATTTCTATTTCAAAATAAAATTGAACTTTTACAATAATAATTTCCATTAAATTTTTAACAGTCAGATACATTTTGAATATAAATGTTCTTTTAATATAAAAACCTATATAATGAAAAAAGCAATACAATTAACCGTATAGAAATTTTTACGGAGAAATGTAATAAATATTTTGTTTTTAAAATGAGAGAGTACAACTATAATAACTGTCCATAATACATATTAAAAAAGATAATAGAATCATATGAATAACGGTATTGATGATGTGACATGGATTAAAAAAAAATTAAACTTAACTCCTTTATGAAGTATGATAATAAAAATGGCATTTCCTTAACTCAATTACATTCTTATATAAAAAAAAGTCGGATATAGAATTTCTGTAGACATAAAAATATTGCAAATGCTAACATTACCATGAAATCTAAAAAAGTCATGGCTTGAACCAGATATGTCACATCACGGCACGGTTCCGTCACAATATGTATCAATCACATGTCATAACTATCTACGTAACATAATTATCTTTTAAAAATTTGACACGGTACAACACGTCACATAAAAAATCTAGTCAAGGCACGGCACGTGATCACATAAATCATGTGTACTTAAACTGTTAAATTTTGGTCGAAGGGTGAATTTTAAATAAACTAACTAAAATTATAAAAACATGATCAAACGTAATAAACATAATTAGTCACATTTCATGTATAAATCTAACCCGATCACGGCACAGCACGTGACCCCAAGTCACGGCGTGCCTAGTCACAGCACGGACACCTACTGAGAACCCTAGCTAGATCGCCACGGGCTTGCCCATCCATACAAATTGATTATTTTGTTTAATGAAAAAAAAAAAAAATTGATTGGGGCAGCCGGAACTGAAAAGGAGCATTATTGGAAAGGCCACTGTCTAGTTGCTAAAACTAATAAATTTTCGAATTGATTTTAACAAGGTTTTAGAACAACTAATTCAACAGAGAAAAAAGAAAAGTGAATTCATAAACATAAACATCTTGACATCAGTAATGTATCAATTCACCAAATGTGCAAATACTAAAAAATGTACATACTTTCCCTTCAAAAACAAGAAATTCATAGGAACTTTGAACAGGAATTCAACAACCTATGTGCCCTTTCAACTGCATCACCCTGTCGGGACAGAGATTTGCCTCCCAACCATTTCTCAATTATCTGAACAATTCTGGTTATCTGTTAATCTAGTAAAGGTAAACAATAACCAGCAGAACAAATACTTTTTCTTTCTAAATAAATTACCTGAATAATCCTCTTTGAGTATCACCAATTTCTTATTGGGTCAATTTAAGTTCCATTTGACTTCTTGACAACTCTTTATTCTACACATACCATGAATTTTAGCAATCCTTTTCAATCAAAAGTGAAAATTTAATCCTAACTGCAGATGGCTTAAAAGGTGCAAATCAGAATCATAAGAACCAAATGGGAGGTTCAAACTTCAGGGAAAAGAAATGTGTAATGCTTATGCCACTGCTACTGTAACAAATCCGCGAACCAATGATTAATACATTGATTAATGTTAACTTAGCATACCCTCTGAGCCAGAACCTATAGTTCAAGGCTCTAACAAGTAAATGAAACAATTTAGATGCATAGAATGTAATTTTGGATACAGATGCTCTTACTCCATGTAATCCCACATAATCATTACTAGTCGACTCGTCCTGTGGCTCCTCAAGAAGTTGCAAATTCATACTTTCTTCAATAATTACAATCTTGTCCAATATCATCTCAGCAAGCCGATAAAGGGAATCCTTGGAAAATTTATCCACTGCTTCACCCAATATCCTAGACATGATGAACCACGCTGCATTTCTGGCTTCCACGTCATCAGCAACTACAGGTAAGGTGTCAAATAGGCCCTCCAGCATGGAAAAATCTTGCAAACAAGAGCGAAGAAATAAAAATAAATCTCAGTGCAGATAATAGTCTTAGGAAGTCCAGATTTTTGCATACTACATACAATATCCAAACAAGCAACTGATAACCAATTTCTTGGATAATGGGGGTATTTACACTATACCGTTAAAATATGAACTGAACCCAACATATACAAAAATTATTGAGTCACCCCAACTATTTTTATCTTGACACAAAACAGCTTGTAATCAGCTAAGCAAACACCAGGAACTCAGGAAGTGAATATCTCTTGTTTGATTTCAGCTCAAAATGTTACAGTTTGTTTTTCCTATTTCTGGTTCTTTCAAACATTAGTACAGACATGATGGCTGATTGGGGGTAATAGATGAATATACAGGTCATAAATTTTGTATAGGGAGGTTAGATTTCAGAGTCTAGAGTAAAATCGGGGTTTCTTTTGAAAATAAAAGAAACAAGTGGTGGCCCATGTGTCACTTTTGTTTAAAACAAAAAAAATTCAGCTCAAATTTAGTTTAAAGCAAAAGTGGTAGTACGAGCAAAACGGTCGATTATGAATGAAATGTAACTTTTTCCCAACAATGGTACAGTTTGTGGAATGTTAGCAAGAAGGTATGTGATACTTACCACTCATCAGGATTGATACAAGATTCTCATCAGCCAAAAGATTAGCTAAAATTAGAACAGCTGAATTACAACCTTCTGAAATCTGTATAACAAAAAGGAGTCTTCAGTTAGAGAGAGTGGCTGTAAAATTATCTGAGAATTTTTTTTGTTAATGAGAGCATTTGATTTGTAATATTAAGCTGACCTCAAATTTATCAGATGCTTTCAGTATCTTGCAAAGACATTGTATAAGCTTTTCTTTAAATGAAACAGCTAGAAAATCATCCACTGCAGAAAGTCCCTCCACTAGGCTAATAGCCTTATCAAGTATTTCAGTTCTGAAATAAGAACACAAAATGAGAAAAAAAAAACTTAGAAATGAGTTCAACCAGAAAGAATTTTAAGATCTTTATCTTCTTGGATGATCACAAGTGCAATGGAAATCCTTAACAAGGTCGGGCAAGTCACCAATTGCCAGCACAAGATATCTAATTCAAAACAATTTTTTTTTTTTTTTTACAAATAAACAACTTTGGTCACTTTTACTACCCAAACCTCCTTAAAATGTCAAAAGGTAGTGCAAAAAAGTATACATAACTGAAACATACAAAACTATGACCATTTTCTTAACAAAACGTTCGATTGAAGGAGTATGTAGAACTAAAAGATCTCCTAGAGAAGAAAGTCGCATATTCTTTTGTACAAATATAACTCTAGAATAACTTGTGCACGCTTCAAAAAACAAAAACAAAATAATAATAAAAGAATTAAATGGGAATTGAAGGATAGTATTTATCTGAACCTTTGCAGCATGTTGTCATCACCTGACTTTTCGACCTCACTTGTAAGTAGACTAACAGCTATGTCAGCCAAACCCAGTTTCATCAAAGGTTCAAGAAGAATTTTTGCCACGTCATCATTATCAATCACAGCCAATAGGAAGTTAATGCACTGCTACACCAAATATTTGTTAATGACCAGAGAACAACCCTTGAATTCATAATGGTTACTGCATGTTCAAAATACAAAACACGTTTTCTTTATAAACTTGAGTTTTAGAGCAACTAATCTGCTACAGCACACACTTGGCACCGGATTTCAAAATTATTTGTTTTTTTTTTTGGGCATTAATATCATTTATATCTGCACCTCATGAGGTTCTAAGCAATGACCAAAGCCAAATTTAAGTTCTAAATATTATTTAGTACTTACCAGTCATAAGTCCAAGCATATGAATTCAGCTGCAAAGGGCTGTAAACTAAGCTTAAATCAAACAATAGGATCTATATGTTTGGAGTTCATGTTTGCATGTCCTGGTTAAAGAGCGATATAACACTCGCAAGACCAAAAGGCCAGGGTACTTAAGTAATCGTCTATTAGTTAGAACTTTTTTTTATTGTCTTTGATAGTTGGATTTTTATTTCCAAACAACAATCCTATAATATTGGTGCTGGATGCCAAAAAAGGATTAGGTTCTAATTTACAAAATAGGATAACCTGAGAGTGTGTAGGGTAAAATAATTGGTTCAAAATATCATTTTAAGGTCTATTTACATGCCTTTTCAAAAAGAGACAAGTTGAGAGTGTTCTCGAGAATCCAAAGCACACGTTTAAGAACCTCTTCAGATAAAAGAGCTTCAGACCAAGAAGCATATCCACTATTCTGTATAGCTGCTTCAAGTAACCTATCAACCAAACAATAATATCAGTAATAATAAACAAGAAAAAATGATTTGAACATAATAATGTAGTTCACTTCAAACGAAACTTGTTACAGTAATATTAATATACGTACATAAGGAACAAGTGCAAAGAAAGTTAAGGTCTCAGTCATCGAATTGAACTTACCAGAATAATACAAAGGCGAAACAGCGTTTGACTAATCATTGATTAATAAATTTGAATACGAGAGCAAGGCAAGATAATTCTTACCTGAAAGCTTCTATGAGGCAACAGGAATCATCTAGAAACAACTGCTGCACAACTGTTTCTATTAAACCTTCCAGAGAACTCAATTTGCTAGCAAGAGATTCATGACAAGCAAGGTTTCCAATAATTCCCAGACAGATCTCCTGTGAAATATTTTTTGGAAAAATCTGAATTACTCACAATAAAATACTTCTGTACAATAGTAGAATGAGTAAATAGTTAAAGAAATATTTCTTTAAGTTGGAACAATCTTCTCCGTAGGTTAGGGGTAATTACTTGGAAATCTTCACATAAGTGACACAAATACGCAACAAAAGAAAAAAAGAAAAGAAATACAGTTAAATCTAGTGCACCTTGAAAAAAATTACCTTTATTCTGGGAGATTTAGAAGCATGCAGATTTGCTAAAAGCACGTCAACAATAAGATTATCCACCTGAAACCAAACAATGAGATAATAGATATAGTCTCGTTTTCATTACTTATCAAGTCATATGGGACCATCAGAAGTAATAACACATGAAAAATTTATCAAATTGGTACAGATCAAAGTATTTACCATAAGTTCTGCCTGAATTTTGGCAGCAGCTAGATCCCAAAGAATGCATCCACATTCCTCCCATGTTTCTTCTTTTCCTAAATTTTCTTCGGTCGTCGGTGCTTTTTCTTTGTCTAAGTGAGGAGGTAGGAGCTGCCTAATGAGAGATATGACATAGCTTGGATCAACAGTGGTTGAATCATCGATCAACTGCATTGCCATCAGAAAGAAGAAAGAAAGCTCAATTAAGTCAAAAATAGAGATTTGGAGCATATATAAATGTTCCAAAACCCATATAACACAAGACTTATCATCAGTTAAAATAATTTTGTTATTATTGCCATGAATTCTTGACAGATGCCAGAGAAAAAGAGAATTTGGGAACAGAACAGAAGGACGTATAAATGACATACAATCAGTAATGACATATAAAAGGAAGAAGAAAAATCTAGCAACTATGAACTAAACAGAAGGACAGAGGGATTTTCTCTGAGGCAATCTATCAAACACCTCATGTGCATGTGGACAAGAGCTCCTTTTCATAACATTGCTAGAACATAGACAGTAAGAATTTTCCAGGTACTTGGCCAGAAAAATGGAAACAATTGTTCACTACACTAAAAGGAAAACTTCTTTCTATTAGCTGCTTAAATTTTGGTAGGCACTGATACCACATTAAATTTTTCACAGGATTGGTATAACTTGATACTGAAATTTTTGAGAAATGTGTGAGAATAAACAAAAATAGCTCCTTGTTTCCTGGCTTATCCACATGATGTTACTACTTAGCGCAGCAAAAAGGTGTACTGACTACAGATCAATGTGCAACTTGACTGAAGTGCAAATTCGCAGTTACCTCAGAGGAAGAAGGTGGAGCGAAAGGAAGGTGCGAAGGAGGTTCAGACTCCTCTTCCTCCGCCTCCGTTTCGTCCTCCGGCTCTCCAGTTTCTTCGTTCTCTTCTAATTCGGGTTCTTTATTCTCCATTTGCCTTGAATTGGGCTTGGTGCCGTCAGGTGCCATCAGAGTCTAACTTGGCTTAAACCCCGTTAGTTTGATCTTTTGTCTAGCCTACGGGGCTACGGGCCATTTCACCAAATAATAATAATAAAAAAAAGTTTGATCTTTTGTCCCAATATTTTTTATGAATAAAAAAAAAAAACTAAATTAAATACATGATAGAGCAGACGAATTATTATGGAAATACAACGAACGTTGAACCAAAAACAATGTAATAAGTAACTTAATTCTAATTTAAGTTTAAGTTTATAGTTCAAATTTTAAACAATTAATTTCGAACAGTTAAATATAATTTTTATATGAAAATGTACTTTATTATCAAATTTTATATTTTTTTAGAGTTGTTTAATTATTTTATGAGATAGTCTAATATTTGAAGATCACGTGATTTTTTACATGTCTAATAAAATAATAGTAAAAATATTCTAAATAAATGTAAATTTTATTTTCAAATACATATTTATATAAATATCATATTTAATATTTTAGATCCACTGTTTGAATTTTGAAAATAAAAATATAATTCTCACTGTTGAACTTTATATATTAACTTTTTATTTTTTTAACTAAAAATATTTTCCATCATTTATAAATTTTAAAATGCGTTTAATATTTTCTTTGGACTTGTATGAAATTTACATTCATTAAATATAAAAAGTTACTCGGCGCGGACGGAGTTACTGTGGAACTGCATCGAGAATCAAGAATCAGTAACCTGCCGCGCTCTCTAATTCGTATCCTCTGAGATATCTTATATTTTGCGTGACTTTCTGGGAAATCCTAACCGTTTAAATACGTTCTACACGAATCTCAAATCTCTAATAATACTGGCCCCCGCGCTATCTGCGAATAGGCACCGGAAACGTCGGTCACGCAAAATATGAGATATCTCAGAGAATACGCACTCCGCGCTCTCCAGTATACTTACCTCCTTGCCGCCCGAGCCCGGATCCTCTGCATTACCTTGAATTTAAAGCTAACCGTCCGATCAGAATCCACCGAAAGCAACGAGACTTTAGGTGATATTAATTCCATTGCCTCCCTGCCCAATCCCGAAAGGAGAAATAAAGAATGGCGAAGACAACGATGGATTACGAACTGGCTGCGCTGAAGCTCTTCAGCTCCCATCTAAGAGCCGCCAAGCAGGAGGTCCACACCCTCTCTCTCTTCGGCATCCGCTTCCAGCGCGCCTGGCTCCAGGTCACAAATCACAATCCCTCCCTTCTCAGTTCTCACTTCTCAGTCTTCTTTTCCAACTTTACCTACCGCTAACATTTACTAGTTGTAATAGGCAGGGAGTTCTCATTTCTGGATCAGAGAAAGGCCGATTCCTCCTCGATGACGGCACCGATGTGGTAGAGCTCACAGGACCCGTGATCAGGCAGTCTGATTGGAAGCCAGGTCTGTTACTGCCATCTTCTGATCTTTATTATTTTTGTTTGTGTTTATGGTTTTCTAGATACTAATTTAATTATTTAGTTTCTGGTGAGAAGTATTCTTCACAGGAATTAAATTTATCAAAATATATGTAATGAAAACAATTTATTTTGAAAAAAAAAAACTTTGAATTACTGTCGTTTACCACCTTAGGGGCTTACAACCATTACTCATCCAGTCATCCTAGAGGCAACAGTCTCAGTCCTCTTCTATGTAGATAGTTGTCATTTTTCTGACTGTGGAAATACTAATTTAGAATGCATTTCTTGGGAATTGATGTATGATTTTACGGCAAAACCCAAAGTGGGAAAAAAAAAAAACAACCTTAGTCCCAAACAAGTTGGGGTAGACTAGAAATGAAATCCAACCGGAGTCAAAAAGCAAAAAAAAAAAAAATCTCGAGGGCTTTCATCATGTAACTTTTTCAAAAAAAGGTACTGTTCCATTTCAACAATGCAGGCTATATTGGGTGGTTTTTTTAATTTTGGCAGCAGGTTAACTTGACGATGTACATTAAGATACGTTTTCTTTTCTACAACATATTTATGGTCATGCCATGCCCCTTCTAATTGAGTTAAAAATTTCTTGATATTTCTTGTCAGAAGTTACTAACTTTTCATTTGCATCTGATTTTAGGGGTGTATGTGATGGTTGTTGGACCTTACACTCCACCAGAATCTGGTGATGGTTTTCCTTATGTTGTGGTAATGCAGCTTCCAATCAATAGATTTAAAAGATAATTTTGAAACAAATATATCACCTAACTAAAACAAAAAAACAAAAAACAAAAAACAAAAAATCATACTGGTAAAGCATATGTTATCTGTTACTATTTGGCACTGGTTATACTTTGAGCCAAGAAATTGTTACATTTTGTTACCATGAAGCATTTGAGAGTCAGCCTTGATGGTGAGGTAGTAGGACTTTGTATGGATTAATTTATCCATCTTTTATACCCCTTTTTTCTAACGAGTAATGATGATCCATGCATAATCCATATTTCAGGTTCAAAAGATTGTCGATCTTTCGTCACATCCGGACCGTGAAGCAATGTGGTACTTGGAAGTTGTTGAGGCTCACAAGTTATTTTATCTCAAAACATTGACTTAGTCTAAAATTGCAATGCAATTGTTAGTCTTTTTTAATACAACTTCGATTAGAATTAGGTGATAAACTTTTTTTTTTACTCTTTAGATGTATGGAGCTTGCATAAACAATGGAAAGATCGATCCAGCTTAGCTTTTGTTGGAATTATGTTTCCTCGCTAACCTTTTTCCTCTATGTTATTTAATGTTCATATGCCATCATCTCTTTATATTCTTTTCACATTTTTGTATGTGGCATTTTGTTTTTCTAATCAATAATTGATTTTTTACAGTAGTATGGTTTCCAACTTTTTATTGTATAATTCTAACACTGATGCTTGATAACTAAATAATAAGTTCTTCAATTTAAGAAAATATTTTGGGAAAAGTTGGTCATTGATCTGTATCATAATGAATTAATTGTATACAAGCCCAAGCCCATTTAAACTCTTAGCTCATGACCCTGTGCAAAATTTGTGTTCTCTTCTCCCCGGCCCAAAATGTTACTATTGTGGCACTGCGGAGAAAGAAATCTGGAGCGTCAACTAGGATTCTGACGCTCCTGATGTAACCGAGTCCTCTCCAGTGATTATTCAATGGAGAGAAGCATCAACACGAAATTTACAGTCGAGTAACAACTAACAACCACAACTGTTAATGGTCCCACCATGGCACCATCCAATTCTACACCTGAGCTTCTACCTTGTGTGGGCTGTGGCTATCGCTTCTCCTCGCCACTCAGAAATGTACTTCTCTCCTCACATCAAACCAGAAATAAAAGCAAGACAAAGTAACAAATTTCGAAACAACAATCCAGATTAAGATTAGATTCCTTCTCTGGAAGCTTGCGAAATCTACTCTCCTTTTTTTCTTTCTCTCTCTCGATCGCCAACTAAATATGGCTACTTCGTCTTCCCCTTCTCTCTCTTTCCTCCTCTTTCTCGACCTATCCCAATCAGCGCGCCACCCCAAGCATCTTCGCTGGAAGCCTCCGGTGAGTATTTCAAAAGGAGGTTCCTTTAGAGCATTCCAGAGAATTCTCTTTCCTTCTGTTATTTCAAGGTGTAAGGCGAAATCTGTATCTGATGGAAATGGAGGCAGTGATGGTACAGCTGTCGCTCAAGAGGATTTGGGGGAGGTTGAGGAGCAAGGGGTTGATCTGTCAACAGAGGGTATTGCCCCGGCCCGTTCTGTCAGGTCCACGGATTCCATCTCTCTTGGTATCAAAGAGCCTGTTTATGCGGTATACTAAAAAAAAAAGTGTTTTTGAAATTGAATAGTTTTCTAATTGTAATTATAATTACTAAGTTCACTTGAATTGGAAGTACTGCTTTTTAGGTGATAGAAGTTAAATCTGATGGAACAATGTCATCTAAGAACATAAGCAGGCGTCAGCTGTTGAAATCAAGTGGTGTGTAATGAGAATATCAATATTTTTTTTTATATACATACAACTGCCATATAGTTGTGGATTTTATTCAAGTTACTAGCTTCAATTTATGATAGGTCTTCGACTGAGAGATATAAGGAGTGTTGATCCCTCGCTATGGCTAATGAACTCGATGCCATCTTTGTTGGTGAGTTTTCCTTTTTCACTATTTCAGTAGAATTCATCTCCATGAAATTTATCGTGCTTATATTCAAAACTCTTAATTATAAAATGCTTTTCTAGATACGGGACGAAGCTATATTGATGAATCTTGGCACGTTGCGAGCAATTGCTATGCAGGAGAGAGTTTTTATATTCAATTACAAAAGGTAAAAAGGAAAACAATATATTCAGAAGGTCGGATCAAAGTACTTTCTTTGAGTTATCTTTTTCAAAAACTGACTGTATTTGGTCGATTTCTTACTCTAGCAAAGGAGGGAGAGCATTTTTGAAGTCATTGCTTCCCCGATTAAACTCTAAGAACTTAAATGGGGTACCGTCTATGCCCTTTGAACTTGAGGTAATCGATAAGTTATTTATTTCATTTACATCCTTCAGTTTGATGATATTCAATACCTGGTTTAATTTCTGCAATTTAATTATTCATGTGTTTCCTGTGTAGGTTGTTGAAGCCGCACTGGTCTCTAGAATTCAGCGACTGGAGCAGAGACTAATGGATGTTGAACCACGTGTGAGTATGGAATAGTGAGTACATTTATTTCAATTAGTTGTTGACATATAGGCCTAGGTTTACCATTCCCTTCTAATTTATATCCTGTGGTAGCACAGAACTCATCTCACTAGTAATGAACATTATCTTTTCAGAGCTTTAAGAGACAAAAATTCTCACACCTAGTTGACTTAACTTTTTGGTGTTTCAGAAACTTAAAATCTTGCTGTTTTAACCTAGATATAATATTTTGTTAATTTGAAATCAAAATAACTATCCCTTCTTTTTCTTTTCCCAGGTAGTTGCATTACTAGAAGTTTTACCAAACCGACTTACAGCTGAAGTGCTAGAGGAGCTCCGCGTCAGCAAACAGAAGCTGGTATAGTGAATTGTATTTTTTATTTAGAATTTTTTTTTTTTTTTACCTTTTGTACCCTCCTTGGTTTTCATGTAAATAATGACGATTAATTTGTCATGCAAGGTTGAGCTGGGTTCTCGAGCTGGAGATTTGAAACAAATGCTGCTTGACCTTCTAGAAGATCCTCATGAGATCCGCAAAATATGCATAATGGGTAGAAACTGTACCCTTCATAGAGGGAGCAGTGACATGGAATGTTCTCTTCCTTCAGACAAACAAATTGCAGAAGGTGTTAGTTATGTTTGCGACAATCTACACTTCTTTTTGTTTAACAATGAAAATAAATAGCTTCATGAACCGGATTAGTCATCAATTTGTTCTCAAGTCATTAGTCTGTTGATTACTTTCTTGCATTACTCTAAGAACGTGCCTTTTTCACTTTAAAGTGCATATTGTGATGAATGTTCGGCAAAATAGTTGCCATTTATTATATAATTAGGAGCTATTTTTTTTTTTGAAAATACTGACAGCGGCTGTCAGTGTGCCAGTATCCGAATATAATTAGGAGCTATACTTTGCTTTATCTTGGGAAATTCTTCTGAGCTAATTTGCAAAAGTTTTGTTTGTTGTCCTTTAAAGCAGAAGAAGAGGAAGAAATTGAAATGCTCTTGGAAAACTATCTTCAAAGGTACTGTCATTTTTGAAGCACAGATTGACCTTTTATTTGTTATGAATTATTCCAGATCTGCCCCTTGATTGGTTTTGTCAATTTACTTTCTTCAGATGTGATTCTTGCCATAGTCAAGCTGAGAGACTTCTTGACTCTGCAAGGGAAATGGAGGATTCAATTGCCGTGAATTTAAGGTACTATTAAACAGTGACTACTTTTGTTATTTTCGTTAAGATACATGTTACATGCTGATCGATGGATTAGGCATTTTTTTAAACTGTGCACTTGTTGAAATTACAGCTCTCGCCGGTTAGAGGTTAGTAAATTTGAATTGCTGCTCCAGGTTGGGACATTTTGTGTTGCAGTTGGAGCACTTGTAGCAGGTAAATTTATTAAACATCTTCCATGCTGGTACTAATTTATCTATTTTTATATTTTATTAGTTTATTATTAACAACTTTTTTGCTTCTGAACATGTATGTACCAAGCATTAGAATCAATTTTATGCGTCTTATGTATAGTTTATATTTATATTCAGGGATTTTTGGGATGAATCTAAAATCCTACCTTGAGGAGCATGTGGTAAGCAGTGTCTCCCTTTTAACTTTAGCTTCACTTTTTCTCTGTCAAAACCTATGTAACATGGACATGAATCTAACAAGGCACACATTTATTTTTCAATTTCTATTAAAACACAAGTGTTGGCATCATATTGCTCATAGAATCGATACTTGTCTGACATGAACAATGGCTTATTTCTGAATGTGTCCATGCTACATAAGTTGAATTTAAATTATGTTTTGCTTTGTCCATTTCATGACATGAGAGTTTTACCTTAAATCTAGTTGGCGTTTTGGCTGACGACGGCTGGTATAATTGTTGGAGCAGCAGCCGCTTTCTTCCTAATGTATACATATCTCAAGGCAAGACGAATTCTGCAGTAATCTCTTGTGAAAAATGCTTGTATGTACCAGAGATAAGACAAATGCTGCTAATAGGGCTCTATGTGGCAGTAGGGGGTTTTGGTAGAATGTAAGCTACATTAGTTCAGATTTATGTTAATATTACTAGGTTAGTTGACTGTGATTGCTATTAATTGTGCACTCCGTTACCAAGGCTTTGAATTAGTCTTTTGTAAACAACAGTGCACGACTTTATCATAAAATAACTGGCATTTAATGATTCTCAGATGCAATTTTTTTTTTTAACTTAAAGAGAAGTGTAATCTATCACCTATGTACATTTGATCCAATAACACTTTCTAAAAATGGAACTGCTTTATTAGCTAATATAAGCTAGTCATGTTGCACAACACTTGAATTCAATCTAAAACAGATTAATTATTAGTTTATTCTAAAACAGATTAATATAAGCTACGTGCTTGACTATATATGTAGCCAAATTGCCTTCACAAAACACTACTCCAGAAAGCAAAACATATATCTTACAAATGATTGAACACATTATTAACAGCATAAATTACTAGAATAAGGCAAGTGCGCTTGTAATTAGAACTTAAAAATAGTACACTGGATTTTCTGTCATTCACTATCAATCTTTGGAGAAAGATGTTTCATCTCAGCAACTTTGCGCGAGCTGAATTCAAGAGGTTGATAACTTCTTCGATCGCGACACGTTCTTTAGGCGACTCTTTGGTGCACAGGAGCCCACAGTGAAGCACTGAAGTCAAGCAATCATTCACATTTTCAAGCACATAAGTGTCGCCACCTTCCTCATCTACTGAAAACATTTTGGTATCGATTATGTCGATGACTCGACCAGGGAAGCACATCTCGATATGCTTGTGAAGGCTCGGCCCGTCAGTTAATCTTTCATCAATGGGGCTTACTCCGGTGAACATTTCAAGGAGAAGAACACCATAGCTATACACGTCTCCTTGCACCGATGCCTGACCTCCCATCCCATACTCTAGCAATGAAAGTTAAGCACAAACGAAGTCATGTGTGAGAAAATTACTTTTGATAACTACTTAGTAATACAGTACACGAGCACCTAATCAGTGCTACCAGGTAGTTAATTTAAACTACATTATTTCAATCTCATTTTGTGTTGTTTCCTTCCATTGTAATTGATGTATTTCCTTTCCACATTTTTATTATGTTTGGTCAAATTGGACTTATCTGCATGTATATATCGGGTCTTCCCTATAATTGGCAAGTATATAATCTTACAGCAATTAAATAAAATTAAATAGCATAGGAAGGCCATAGTCAGTAAAATTAGTAATCCTACGGTTTAGCATACATGTAGTCAAGAATTTTCTTCCGAGGAAATTGGTCAGTTTTGTTGAAAACAAAAATATCTACCTAATATTGCTACTGAATGAAAGCATTGCAATAAAAAAAAAAAAATTCAGTGGAATAAGGTCGTACCAGGAGGAATATATCCAATAGAACCCTTGACTCCACTTGTGCTTGTCATGGATTGAGAAACCAAGGTATCATGTCGGACCAAAAACTTCGCTAATCCAAAATCACCCACATGTGAGGTCATGTCATCATCCAAAAGTACATTGCTAGGCTTAAGATCGCGATGCACGATTGGATCTCCCACGTGGTCATGGAGATAGCCCAATGCCGTGGCAATATCAATTGCTATGTTAATTCTCTCTCTGAGGCTGAGATATCTCAAGGGCTGATTTGTAGAAGCTGAATTTGGATGCAACCATGCTTCTAAGCTGCCATTAGGCATGAACTCATAAATTAAGGCCTTGAAATCATTGCCTTGGTGATCTGTGCTAGAGCACACACTTAAAACCTTAAGAAGGTTTCTGTGTCTGACAGTTCTTAAGGCATCACATTCAGCCAAGAAGCTTCTAGACGCACCGTGCTGCTCGAGATTTAATACCTTTACCGCAACAGTTGTCACATTATCAAACATCATAACAGCTTTGTACACAGTACCGAAAGCACCTCTTCCAATTAGATTCTCCAAAGAGAAATTATTGGTAGCTCTAAGAATGTCATTGTATGAAACATCCTCATACTGAGATTTAACCGGCATAACAGGTTCGGGATGATTTTGAGATTTCCTTCTCTGATAGCAAGTTAATAGAAACCAAACTATTATGCTCGAGGATAGAAATGCACCCACTATGGAAAGAACTATTATTATGGTTCTTCGAGAATGGTGTCTCTGTGATGAGGAATTTAGAGTGCATTTTGACAAATGCATTTCAGGTAATCCACCACACAGTTTACGATTTCCTCTTATGTCGATCTCACTTGCATTGTTAAAAACACCTTCTTTTGGTACCTCTCCCTCGAAGTTGTTAAAAGAAATATTTAAATATGAAAGATTCATCTTACCGAGGAATTCCGGTATTTGACCAGAGAAAGAGTTGTTTGAAAGATCAAGCTCTTGCAAACCTTTCAAATTGCTCATGGAGGAAGGGATGGTACCTTGCAACATGTTTCCATCGAGATATAGACTTTCTAATAGCTGGCACCCCTCAATGGTGCTAGGAACTTCACCAGATAATCTATTATTTGAGAGAGTAATGTTTCCTATGTTTATTAAATTACCAATTTCTGGTGGTATTGTACCATTTAGATAATTATGCGAGAGATCTATGCCAATAGAGAGAGAAGTTATATCCATGATTTCTTTGGGAATTGCATCTCCGAGTTTATTGCTTGAAAGATCCAAGAGCTCTAATGCTTTCATATTGCTTAATTGCTTTGGTATTCTTCCTTCGAACGAATTATTGTTGAGAAAGAGCTTGTTCAACAAGGTGAGGTTACCTAAGGTTGATGGAATTTCACCAGACATCATGTTTTCAGATAAATCTAACTCTTGCAAGTTCCATAGTTTACCAATTTCTATTGGAATCGTTCCTTCGAGATACGTCTGATAAAGATCGAGAGAATTTAGGCTAGTTAGCCTCCCGATCTCCGCCGGGATACTTCCTGAAATCGGATTCATCCCTAGTCCAAGATGAAAAAGAGTCATAGAGAGGTTTACTATAGAACTAGGTAATTTGCCTTGAAGTTGGTTGCTTCCAAGATTTAACCATTCAAGTGATGTGCAATTTACCAAAGCATCAATGAAGCTCCAGTCACCAGGTTTCTTTGCCTCGAGTTGATTTTCACCTATCTCAAGGCCAATAAGATTCTTTAAGGTTCCTATGCTAGAAGGGATTATGCCTTTAAAATTGTTTTTGTGAATTTCAACACGAACCAAGGCTGAACAATTGGATATCGATGCCGGTATCGATCCTTTGAGTTCATTTTTACACAATAACAACTTCCAAAGGTTGGAATAAGAATCACACATGTTAGAAGGAAGAGTTCCTTCAAGCTGGTTATCACATAGTGACAAGATGAACATGGCTGATATGTTATATATGGAATGCGGTATTTCGCCTGACAAATAATTAAATTCAATTATGAGGTACTCAAGGAATTGTAGTTGGCCAAGTGAAGCTGGAATGAAACCAGTTAAGCTATTTTGTGAAAAAGTAAGAGAATATAGGTTTGTAAGGTTGCCCAAACTGGGGGGAATGGATCCTGTGAGATTATTAACACCAAATGACAACTTGGTGAGCTTGCTGAGGAAACCTAATTCAGGAGGTATCGCTCCCACAAGGTAATTTTCTCTTAGACTAACATCTGATAGTTCTTTACATTTTGCAAGTTCAGAAGGGATGGTTCCTTGAATTCTGTTATTTTCTATATGAAGCACTTCCAATTTTGAACAATTACCAATGGTTGATGGAATATTACCATTCAATGAATTCTGAGTTAGATTGAGAAACTTCAATCTGCTCAAGCGCCCGAGTTCTTCCGGGATGTTTCCGGTAAGTTGATTATTTGTGAGAACCAATCTTTGAAGAAATGTCAGGTTGGTCAAAGAGGGAGACAGGTATCCGGCCAATTGCAAAGAGTCTAGAACAAGAGCGGTGACTCTGTCGGGATGCTTGCGGCCGCAGGCGACCCCTTTCCATTGACAGTGGTGTAGAGAGCCATTCCATGAGGATAGTGCTCCAGTTGGATCAGTATATATAGAGGACTTGAAGGAGAGAAGTGCGTACCGATCAGTTTCATTGTCGCCTGCTTTTGCCGGAAGAAGAATGCAAGAGCTTACGAGGAGCAGAACAGTGAGGAGATAATATGTTTTTCTCATGATCGTTTTGGTTATTCTTCAATCATATTAGCGCGAATCTCCTTTTTTTGTTAATTATGATTCTTTATCACAATTTAATTCATTGGAGTAGTATGGAAAGTGTATGTGGCATTTGACAGGCAATGAGTCAGGCAATATAACTTGGAAGTGGCGCGGAAAAAATTGGTCACTTTTTTTTTTTTTTTAAGATTTATAGTAGTTTGAACTTATGTGATGTTTATGTATTTTGAATATTTATATTAGATTACGTTATGCTATTATCTTGAATTTTGAATTAATTATATTTTTTTTTATGTAATTCAGACTTTTAGACCTGTATCAGAGGTGTTAATACACACACACAACTAACGGACAGGATTCAAACTCAAATAGAGAGGTACCTTAGGTGATAAGAATTCGTAGTGTGATGCCTCTGCTGTGGAAGTTGCACGATAATGTTGAGCCAAGCATTTTCTTACCGTATTATGTCCTTGATGATGGAAAATAGAAAAATGATTTCAAACTTTTCATTTGTTTAATTAGAAGAGAATAACCTAGAGTCGTTTCAAAAGAATCTGCAAATTTTCTCCAAAATGATATCCTCTTCCAAATCAAAACAAAAAGAATGCTTACTTTTAAGCACACTTGTCATGAATGATTAATTGATGAGTTCGACTGCTAGCTAGCTAGTCACCAGGATAGGCAAATTTTCCCCTAATTTGTCATAAAGCATCAATAAAATCAACTAACAATTTGCCTAAATAAACTATTCTAATTTACAATAGTCTAAATGAAAACGACACAGACCTAACAATTTGTACTCGTACAAATCTGACACATTAATTCCACTAATGTATACTAGTATGTTCCATCAATTATTATACGAGGATTCCAACATCTCATATTTTTCGTACCTTATCATATCTCATATTTTATATCTTTATTTTTAAAGTCCAAACTGTGTTGATTTGAACCGTTCAGTATGATATCCATACTAAAATATACTTGGGGATAAAATTTTATATTTTTTTAAATTAGTTTACTATTTTTTAAAATAGATACAAAATCAGTGTTTCTAGATCATTCAAAAACTATGATTTTCTACACATCTTAAAAAATAGTAAAAAAATTAGAAAAATTATAAAATTTCATCCCAAGCATATTTTAATATGAATAAGTTGAGCGGTTTGAATCAATGGTTTGGATTTTGAAAACAAAAATATAAAATATAATGAAGTATGAAATATATGAGGTATTGAAACCCTCTAACTAATAACTCAGGAAATTGATGAGTTTGACTGCTAGCTAGTCACCAGTATGGCAGTATCTGCAAATTTTCCTCTAATTTTCCTCTATCTGCATCAATAAAAACAACTAACAATTTGCCTATATAAACTATTCTAATTTACAATAGCCTAAATGAAAACAACACAGACTAACAATTTGTACTCGTACAAATCTGACACATTAATTCCACATATACTAGTATATTCCATAAATTATTATATATTTGATTTGATAAAAACTGATTCTGATACTATCAGAATCAGTTCTTAGAAAAAACCGACCCTAATAGTTGAACTATTAGGATCGGTTTTTATCAACAATTAATCCTAATAGTTGAACTATTAGGATCAGTTGTTTAGAAAAACCGATCCTGATAGTATCAGGATCGGTTATTTATAAACAACCGATCCTAATATGTAATTCATGTTAGTAGGTTTTCTTGTAACTTAATTTTTTTCATGTTATATGTAATTTAGTATCTTATTTTTTTTTCATGTTACATGTACCAAATTTTTAATATTTCTAAAGAATGTCATAATATTGGTTTCTAAAGTATTAATATTTCTTAAGCAAGTCATAAATTATTTTAATAAATAACCTTATAATTATCTAATAAATTATTTCATAAAATTTATCTTATAAATTAGAATCTAAAGAAGGTAATATATTATATTAGAAATTAACTTATAAGTTATTGTATCTTACAAATTGTTTCTAAAAGATGGGTTATTTTTTTTAATAAATTATCTTATTAAATATAAGTTACAAAAATTTGTAACCAAATAAGTATATAAAAAGTCAGATATTTATTTATTTTTTATATTTTTAATCCAATAAAGAAATAATAAAATTAATTAGAAGAATTTATTTTTTTAAAGTATCTGGATTAGTTCTGTCTAAACAATCGATCCAGATAACTATCTGGATCGGTTCTCTGTTAAAAATCGATCCAGATAGTTATCTGGATTGGTTATTATATAAAGAATCGATCTAGATGTTATTATCTAAATTAACTTATAATTTATTTTTTAAAGTATCTGAATCGGTTCTGTCTAAACAATCGGTCCAGATAACTATCTGGATTGGTTCTCTATTAAAAACTGATCCAGATAGTTATCTAGATCGGTTATTATATAAAGAACCGATCCAGATGTTATTTTTCTTTCAAATTTTATTTTCATGTTATAAAAGTAAATTACATATAAAAACAGAGAGCAAAATGTTACCTTGATTTATTTAGAATTGTTGCATGTCATGGTAGTTATTATAATGGTTGCTATGGCCAATCATACACAGATACATGTCAATGTTGCTATTAGTGTCAATAGTTATTAATTGTTGATGACTGTTAATTGGTTGATACTAGTTGCACTTTATTACATGTCTGCCAATTCTTGTACGTGTTGAGAAATTAAGAAATATAATTATGAGAAAAATGAATTTTATTGAATGTTATTTTTTAAATTTATTCTGTATATTTATACAAACTAATTAAGGCTCAAGGAGCCGTTATTGTAACGTTGGTTTTGTTTTTGAAATACATACAAGGACATATTCTCTTCTTTTTTTTTTTTTTTTAATTCTAGCCCTTAATCTACGACGATGATTAATCTCAAATTGTAAATTAATATCCATCAAATATTCTTCTATTAAAACAACCATAAAAAAATGAAGTAAAATCTACAATACATATAAAGCTAAATACATAAAAAAATTACAAATTACAAATAATGAAAATTAATTATTAAGATTTATAGTAGTTTGAACTTATGTGATGTTTATGTATTTTGAATATGAGGAGGGATCAAGTTACAACATTTTTTGAGTTACAACAAGTTACAACAAGCATTATTTACATTTTCAAAGTTCAAATCGTCGATCCAAATCGTTAGATGTGATCTTTACAATAAAATGTGCTTGGAGACCAAATTTTACATTTTTTAGAATTTTTTTACTATTTATTAAGATGGGTACAAAATTCAATGGTACAAATTTGACTAGTTTTTGTACCCACCTTAATAAATAGTAAAAAAATTCCAAAAAATGTAAAATTTGGTCTCCAAGCACATTTTATTGTAAAGATCACATCTAACGGTTTGGATCGACGATTTGAACTTTGAAATTGTAAATAATGCTTGTTGTAACTTGTTGTAACTCAAAAAATGTTGTAACTTGATCCCTCCTCTTTGAATATTAGATTATTGATAAGCATAAATTATATACATATTTGATCTAGATTTTATCATAAAACAAACTCAAATATCTTGTATTTTTAATATAAAGTGATTTAAATACACCTAGAATCAAGTTACTACGGTTGTTTGACTTTTCATTGTAGGAAATGATAAAAAATGGCGAAAATACCTTCCAGTGCGGATCAAACCACTCGCAGTGCGGATCATTGCAGCCGCACTGGGTACTTAGCCGCATTTTCAACGTTCAAGCGCTGCACAGGAAAAAGTCCGAGCCTAATGTGGATGAAAAACCACCCGCAGTGCGGATGAGCCCAGCCGCACTCAATACTTGGCCGATTTCAGAACCTTCAGAGAAACAGAAAATACCCGCAGTGCGGGTCAGCCATCCGCACTACCATCCGCATTCAACTAATTGGCAGAAGTTAAATAAGGAAACTTAGAGCAATGCGGATGAAAACCACCCACAGTGCGGATCATCCATCCACACTAGAGCCGCAGAAAAACCACCCGCAGTACGGATCATCCATCCGCACTAGAGAGAGAAATTGTTTTTTTTTTTTAAAGAAGTGGACTAAGCCACTGATTTTCATTACAAGAAACTATTACGAAGTTCATTGGTACGAGTGGTACCAAATACAAATGATAAGCAAATATAACAAAACCAATTGTATGCCATAACAGAACATAGAAAACCCTATTACAACCTACATAACACAATAAACCTAAGGAATTAAGCAAAACGGCTCCTGAAAAGCCATCATATCTCCAATGAACCAACATAAGCATAATAGCCCCTGCAAGGTAAGAAATCTCAAAATAGTTCATCAAAATAAGCATAAACCATACAAACCTAACAAACAAGTATATAACACCACAAAATAGAAATTTAGCAGAAAAGACCCTAAAAAATTAGGTGACTGCTAGTGATAAGTTGCTACCCCTAACTTATGTACTATTTGAGTATCCTTCTTCATCACTTGAATTGATCTCTACTCCAAGCATAGGGGTTGAAACCTGTGTATCCCCCATGGAAATGACCAATGGACACCCGCTCAGGTTCTTCAAATCACAAGGTAGAATTAGATTCAAGTCACCTATCAGATCTGTTTTTTGATTTAAAGCCCAAAATCTAGCAATAGTTAAAATTTTGGCCCCCAATATTTGGACATCCTATACCTTACCCTCTTTAAAGATAATCTTAAACCAAATATTCCATAAAACTGATCCTCTAATAATTTCGATTAAATCTGGTTCCTTTAAAGGAATACAATAGTCCATTTCCCACAAAGCACCTATAGTAGCATAATCAAAAGTAAAATTATTATACTTAGCAATCAAATTCCAAATTGATCTTGCATAGGTGCAATTCACAAACAAATGAACCACACTTTCCATGTGTGAACAGTACACACATTTGGTATCACCTGTCCATCCCTGTTTACTTAATCGATCTTTAGTTAAAATGCATTTTTTCCTAACTAACCATAAGAAAATCTTAATTTTTAATGGGATTCTAGCCTTCCAAATACTATTACAAGTATTGACAGGAACTCCACCAAATTCTAAGAATTTATAGAGGGAATTAACAGTAAAGTTACCATGTGGAGTCCATCTCCAAGATATTTGGTCAACAGTATGGGTTAGTCTAACAAGTGATAAACGATTGACCAATGCTATCCATTCAGTAAGGTAATTTTCAGTTAATTGTCTAGCTAACTAGATATTTAATCTACTGTTATGAAAAACATCAACTACCAGAATATTCTTATCATAAGCAATGTCATAAAGATTAGGAAAGTCGACACACTAAGTATCTAACCAGAATCTGACCAATTCTCCATTACCAATCTGCCATACTAAACTTACTTGAATACAATTTCTAAGTTTCAAAATATCAACCCAGAAAGCAGATTTCATTCTCCTATCTCCTATATAAGAATATTTCTCAATAATGAGCTGTTTCCATGCACCTGTTACTTTGTTGTCATAAAATCTAAACAACCATTTAGCCAATAAAGAGATATTCATACGTTGGAGAACTAATACTCCAAGCCCTCCTTAATTCTTACTTTTACAAACCCTGTCCCAAGCAAAATAGAGAGAAATTGTCAACAACAAAATATCTTTATTTGTTAGTGTTTGACAAGTGTCCTGATAATTTGCTAATCTCTACGCTTAAATTTAAAATTTCCCTCTTTTTAGGAACTAGTTACATAATTCCAACAAATTAAGGTGTTTGTGGTGATTATTTTTTATTAATAAATTATTTACAGTAGATTATTTATAATGATAATTAATCAACCTGCATAAAAACGGTATTGGAATATAGTTATATTCTTATTTATTTGACATGATGCGATTAATGTGTTAACATATTTAATGGACTATATTAATTATATGAAGAGGGTCGTTAGTTGATACCATAAAAAGTCTAATTATAAGTATTTATATTTTCTTGCGTCACAAAAAAGGTTTTTCAACCATGATGCTTTTTTTTTTTTTTTTTTTTTTTTTTTTTTTTTTTTTTTTAAACCTTGACAGTGGCACGCTGTTGTAGATCTATGTATACAAGTTTGTATTTCGAAGAATTTTGTGTAACTTTTCAAGAAATGGGCGGAAGATCAGGTATAGTTGTATAAAAGAGCAATTGTTCGATTACAAGCTTAATTTATCTACCTATTCATAGGTATTACATCATAGCTAACTAATCTGTATTTGCTCGAGTTGATAAGAAAAACTAAGAATTGGTAAGAGTTATACTTCTCTCCGTTTCTTTGCTAAATCGTTGCCTCTTTTCCTGGCTATACTGGAGAGCTTTTTCCTTATATGATCCACTGGTATAGTCAGGTCAATTAGTTAGTCCTCCTTCCTCTTCTTTCAATTCTTTAAACTGGACTCCCCACATTTGTCTCAAATAATCTCAGTGGTTTTAAATGAAGCCCTTCTAGTCAGTAAAGAAACCATAGTGTCAAAAGTTTGAGCGATAGAATGAAAAGTTTGCAGGGGCTTTAAATTTTAGGGGACCTATAAATTTTTATATCTTGTTTCTTAATTTGATGAATGATTTGTGGAAGTGTTGAAAGGAACTCGGCCCGCCAAAAATTTAGAAGAAACCCAGCCCGCCTAAATTGCAATTTAAGATGGAACCCGGCCCGTATTAGTTAGGATCCTGTTTGCAGCATCTTTTCTAATGTTTTTAAAATTTTTTTAAACATGATCCTCTGTAGGTTTTGTAATTAAAAAGCTACAGAATGAGTCATCAAAGAGCTGATACACACAACACACAGGAGATACACACAACGTTGTGTGTGTCAGTTTTTTTTTATTACATAACCTATGAGTGCGTATCCTCTGAGATATCTCAACTTTTGCGTGACCGACGTGTCCGGTGCCTATTCGGAGGTGGTGTAGGGGGTCAGTGTTATGTGTGCTTTGGGATTCGTGCAGAACGTATTTAAACGGTTGGGATTTTCCATAAAGTCACGCAAAGTTTGAGATATCTCAGAGGATACGAATTCCTGAAAAAAAGCATTTCTAATGTTTCTAATGTGTTCGTATCAGTGTTGTAAAAAATGTCCGTTTAGGCCAATTAGTCGTTGGCGGTAACCAAACCGTCGTGAATTTTTCCGACTAATCGGCCGATTATTTTCAATTATTCCCGATTAATTGTTTGACGGTACCATGTCCGTCCGACAACTGCATACCGTTATTTACAACACTGGTTCGTATATTCTGTGCGTGTCACTTTCAGCAACAAACCTGATCCACAGAAAATCCCATAGCCTACGGAATGAGTCCTCAAAGAGCTGACCACACAACAGTCAACACGCAAATACCATTTCCACATCTTATGCACAAAGCTAATTAATATAATATAATAGGATATAATATTTAATTTTCCAAAAAAAGAAGCTAATTAACATATATATCTTTGCTCTGATCCTCTTTTATCTTTCATACATCTTTTACTCCAATTTTTCGTACCAGACACGCTTTCTTCTTTCTTCTCTTTATTATAAAATATATTTTGTAACATATATATAAATGAGTTTTTTTTTTTTAAACATGTTCATTTCCTTTTTCTTTTGAAGGTTCTATTATAATCAATTGGTAATTTTTTTTTCTAATTTAAATTGATCGGAATAAATTCGAGTTGTTTATATGACTTTATATAAATCCTTCATTCTCAACCGTTATTATTTTGAGTGTGAGATAGCGTATTTAATTTACTTCAAAAAAAAAGGTAATACATACCATAATATAATTTTCCAAATAGTCATGGGAAGCTTTATTTATTTATTTATGATTTTTTTTATAATAAGATAGTTAAATTATTTTCTCTTCCTCTTGCCTCCCAAAAGGACAACAAATTATTCAAACTTTATAGAAATAAAATCAAGAGATTTTTCTACTGTACTCTTGGAAAATATTTTAAACAACTTTGTTAGCTAGCAAACCCTTTTGCATTTGTAAATTTCTCATTCAGCACAAAATTAAGGAAACCACAGCATGCATATCGTGTTCGAAATTAATCATTATGTATATATACAGCATGTTTCATTTTTTGATACTGTTGATTTCATTGATTTCAATACAAAAGCATAATGTTTTTTGAAAACGTATAGAAATGAAGTACTTTTTGAAATTTTGAATTAATTGATATTTTTACAATGCATCGGAATTTTAGTAAAATTTTGAAATTAAACCTTTCATATTCTGCTGTGCTTGATTTGCTTATGATATAATTGGAATTTGTTATATTTTACCTTTTATCTCTGAATTCTTTTTTGAAATAGTTAATATTTTAATTTTGATTGACTGGAATAAGCTTAAGGAGTTGATAGCTGAAATTTGTATAAAATGTTAAAATATTGATATAAACTTGAACCAGTATTCGCGCTTTGCAGAGGGGTATCTTCTCTTGACGATAATATCTTATGCATTTAAAAAAAAATGAATTTAGTTGCCACAACAGCAATTTAGTAATTTTCTACATGATATTTAATTTCATGACAGCACAAATTATTTTTGAAAATGAATCAAGAGAGCAATCATTGTAATTAGGAAATTATGTTGCTCATTTCTCTCATCAGCAATTGTAAAAATATATGTAATAATAATTTTATTTTGAAGAAAAAATATGTAATAATAATTATAATTTAGACAAATTATTAATGAAGTAAGATTTCACTTGGGGAGGTTTTTCCTTTTCTTTGAAGAATAAGAAAAGTTCTTCTCCAACAGACCAAAACTATTTCATTTCACCAACTCTACAGGAAATTAGAAAAACATGTTGTGAATGTCTGAAATGACAGGTGTCACGCTGGCCAAACCCGTAAAGTAAAAATGTGAAAGTATATCCTTCATCGCTCGCCCCATGACCACAGGAATCTTTCCACAGATAAAATCCCACAGGAAAACAAAGTTCTAGAACGAAGTCATTATTAATTATGGATAAGGCTAAGATGTTATGAGTTGTATAAAGGACTACAGTGCTACAGCTCAATATTCGAGTTTTCAAAATTCAAACGGTCAATCCGAATCGTTCATCTTATTCTCCATATTAATATGTGTTTGGAGACCAAATTTTACATTTTTTGGAAATTCTTTACTATTTTTTTAGATAGGTAGGAAATCAAATATCTGAATGGTGCAGAATTTTTTAGATCAACTGATTTTCTACCTATTTAAAAAAATAGTAAAGAATTTCCAAAAAATGTAAAATTTGGTCTCCAAACACATATTAATATGGAGAATAAGATGAATGGTTCGGATTGACCGTTTGAATTTTGAAAACTCAAATATTGAGTCGCAACACTGTAGTCCTCTATGTAACCCATAGCACCTTAGCCTTAGCCATTAATTATTTATTGGACGGTCAATGAAGGTGACTCTGTTTTTGTCTATAGAACATCCAGCCACAATAATTTGTGGCAGGTCACTGAAAGAAGAACAAATTGAATATTTTGTACATTTAGTAATTGGGATCCACATGTCAATTACTCGCTATAGAGCTTTATAGACCACATGTAACTGAGACCCGCATGTTTTCAAATATTTTGATTGCTTTTATAGAGTTTTACTAACGACAGTAATGTTATATAACATCAATTTTAAAATCTATCGAATCAACTTTAAACAGTGAATCTAAACCGTTTAAACTGATTTATAATTTTCGAATTTATTTAGTATTAAGTCAACAGTCAAATGTGTGAGTTTTTAAGTTAATTTTAATACATTCATTTGTCAACATTTCTACCTCTTGATTTTGATACTAAAATAACTCGAAAATATAAAAAAAATTCATGTAAACGCATCACTCATAAAATAAATCAGTTTGAACAATTTAAATTAGTCGTTTGATGTCTATTCAATCAATTTTGAAGTTAGTATCATATAACACCAATGTCATACTAGCCGGATTCTTTACTAATTGTACATATTACTTTGGCATCTGCAGAAATGAGTTTTTTAAAATTAAACTTAATAGATATTAATAAGAAAAAAAAATGTACATAAAGAGTTCAAATTTTTCTCTTCCCTCCAGATTCTAAAATCTTTGGAACCGGTCCTACTCGATATGAAATGGCTACGTACTTGACTATATATGTAGCCAAATTGCCTTCACAAAACACTTCCCCAGAAAGTAAAAATATATCTTATAAATTATTGAACACATTATTAACAGCATAAATTACTAGAACAAGGCAAGCGAGGTTATAGTTCAAACTTCAAGTAGTATACCAAATTTACTGACGTCATTCACTATCAATCTTTTTAAAATCTGTTTCATCTCAGCAGCTTTCCTCGAGTCGAATTCAAGAGGTTGATAACTTCTTGGATTGCGATGCATTCTTTAGGCAACTCTTTGGTGCACAGAAGCCCACATTGAAGCACTGAAATCAAACAATCATTCACATTTTCAAGCACATAGGTGTTGCCTCCTTCCTTATCTACTGAAAACATTTTGGTATCGATTATGTTGATGACTCGATCAGGGATACACATCTTGACAAGCTTGTGAAGGCTCAACCCGTCAGTGAATCTTTCATCAGTGGGGCTTGCTCCGGTGAACATCTCGAGGAGAAGAACACCATAGCTATACACGTCTCCTTGCACTGATGCCTGACCTCCCATCCCGTACTCTACCAATGAAAATTAAGCACAGTCAAAGCCTTCTGTTGGAAAATTAGTTTGGTAACCACTCGGTAAGATAGTACACGAGCACCTATTCACTGCTACCAGGCACTTAAAACTACATTTTAAACTCATTTTTTGTTGTAATTTCCTTCCATTGTAATTGATGTATTTCCTTCCACATTTTTAGTATGTTTGGTCAAATTGTGCTTATCTGTATATATCACGTCTTCCCTATAATTTGCAATTATATAATCTAACAACAGTAAGAATAGGAAGGTCATAGTCAGTAAAATTAGTAATCCTACGGTTTAGCATACATGTAGTAAAGAATTTTCTTCCCAGGAAATTGGTCAGTTTTGTTGAAAAATAAAATATCTACCTAGTATGGCTACTGAATGAAAGCATTGCAATAAAAAAAAATAAAAAATTCAGTGGAATAAGGTCGTACCAGGAGGAATATATCCAATAGAACCCTTGACTCCACTTGTGCTTGTCATGGATTGAGAAACCATGTTATCATGTCGGGCCAAAAACTTCGCTAATCCAAAATCACCCACATGTGATATCATGTCATCATCCAAAAGTACATTGCTAGGCTTAAGATCGCGATGCACAATCAGATCTCCCACGTGGTCATGGAGATAGCCCAATGCCGTGGCAATATCAATTGCTATGTTAATTCTCTCTCTGAGGCTGAGATATCTCAAGGGCTGATTTGTAGAAGCTGAATTTGGATGTAACCATGCTTCTAAGCTGCCATTAGGCATGAACTCAAAAATTAAGGCCTTGAAATCATTGCCTTGGTGATCTGTGCTAAAGCACACACTTAAAACCTTAACAATGTTTCTGTGTCTGACATTTCTTAAGGCCTCACATTCAGCCAAGAAGCTTCTAGACGCACAGTGCTGCTCGAGATTTAATACCTTTACTGCAACAGTTGTCACATTATCAAACATCATAACAGCTTTGTACACAGTACTGAAAGCACCTCTTCCAATTAGATTATCCAAAGAGAAATTATTGGTAGCTCTAAGAATGTCATTGTATGAAACATCCTCATACTGAGATTTAACGGCCATAACAGGTTCGGGATGATTTTGAGATTTCCTTCTCTGATAGCAAGTTAATAGAAACCAAACTATTATGCTCGAGGATAGAAATGCACCCGCTATGGAAAGAACTATTATTATGGTTCTTCGAGAATGGTGTCTCTGTGATGAGGAATTTAGAGTGCATTTTGACAAATGCATTTCAGGTAATCCACCACACAGTTTACGATTTCCTCTTATGTCGATCTCACTTGCATTGTTAAAAACACCTTCTTTTGGTACCTCTCCCTCGAAGTTGTTAAAAAAATATTTAAATATGAAAGATTCATCTTACTGAGGAATTCCGGTATTTGACCAGAGAAAGAGTTGTTTGAAAGATCAAGCTCTTGCAAACCTTTCAAATTGCTCATGGAGGAAGGGATGGTACCTTGCAACATGTTTCCATCGAGATATAGACTTTCTAATATCTGGCACCCCTCAATGATGCTAGGAACTTCACCAGATAATCTATTATTTGAGAGAATAAGTTTTCCTAGGTTTATTAAATTACCAATTTCTGGTGGTATTGTACCATTTAGATAATTATACGAGAGATCTATACCAATAGAGAGAGAAGTAAGATCCATGATTTCTTTGGGAATTGCATCTCCGAGTCTATTGCTTGAAAGATTCAAGAGCTCTAAGGCTTTCATATTGCTTAATTGCTTTGGTATTCTTCCTTCGAATGAATTATTGTTGAGAAAGAGCTTGTTCAACAAGGTGAGGTTACCTAAGGTTGATGGAATTCCACCAGACATCATGTTTTCAGATAAATCTAACAATTGCAAGTTCCATAGTTTACCAATTTCTATTGGAATCGTGCCTCCAAGAGACATCTAATAAAGATCAAGAGTATTTAAGCTAGTTAGCCTCCCGATCTCTGCTGGGATACTTCCTGAAATCGGATTTGCCCCAAGTCTAAGAATTAAAAGAGTAGTAGAGAGGTTTCCTATTGAACTAGGTAATATGCCTTGTAGTCGGTTGCCTCTGAGAACTAACACGGTAAGTGATGTGCAATTTACCAGAGCATCAATGAAGCTCCAGTCACCAGGTTTCTTTGCCATGAGTTGATTAGAACCCATCTCAAGGAAATTAAGACTCTTTAAGGTTCCTATGCTAGAAGGGATTATGCCTTTGAAGTTGTTACAACAAATTGCAACATAAGTCAAGGCCGAACAATTGGATATTGATGCTGGTATTGATCCTTTGAGTTCATTACTGTACAAGTACAACTTCCAAAGGTTGGAATAAGAATCACACATGTCAGAAGGAAGAGTTCCTTCAAGCTGGTTACCGTTTAGTGACAAGCTGACCATGGCTGATATGTTATATATGGAATGCGGTATTTCGCCTAATAAATAATTAAATCCAAGTGTGAGGCACTCGAGGGATTGTAGTTGGCCAAGTGAAGCTGGAATGAAACCAGTTAAGCTATTTTGTTCAAAATTAAGAGCATATAAGTTTGTCAGATTGCCCAAACTTGGAGGAATGGATCCTGTGAGATTATTAACAGCAAATGACAACAAGGTGAGCTTTCTGAGGAAACCTAATTCAGGAGGTATCGCTCCCACAAGGAAATTTTCTCTTAGACTAACATATGATAGTTGTCTACATTTTGCAAGTTCAGAAGGGATGGTTCCTTGAATTCTGTTATTTTTTATATGAAGCACTTACAATTTTGAACAATTACCAATGGTTGATGGAATGTTACCATTCAATGAATTCTGAGTTAGATTGAGAAACTTCAATCTGCTCAAGCGCCCAAGTTCTTCCGGGATGCTTCCGGTAAGCTGATTATTTGAGAGAACCAATCTTTGGAGAAATGTCAGGTTGGTCAAAGAGGTAGACAGGTATCCGGCCAATTGCAAAGAGTCTAGAACGAGAGCGGTGACTCTGTCGGGATGCTGGCGGCTGCAAACGACCCCTTTCCATTGACAGTGGTGGAGAGAGTGATTCTATGAGGATAGTGCTCCAGTTGGATCAGTATATATAGAGGACTTGAAGGAGAGAAGTGCGCACCGATCAGTTTCATTGTCGCCCGCTTTCACCGGAAGAAGAATGCAAGAGCTTACGAGGAATAGAACAGTGAGGAGATAATATGTTTTTCTCATGATCCTTTGGCTATTCTGCAATCAAATTACTGTGAAGCTCCTTTTTTTGTTAATTGTGAATTTCTATCACAATTTAATTTAGTGGAGTGTTTCTAAAAGTACAGAGACGCATTTGATAGGCATTGAGTTAGGCATATACACTAGTGGAAAACTTGGAATTAGTGTCGGTTGTTTATGGGTATTAGTGTCGGACATTAGACGACACTAATCAGGCTGATACTAATACTTTGTAAATAGCCGACACTAAAAGTAAGGCATTAGTGTCGGCTATTTATTAAATGACCGACACTAATACTAACTTTTAGTGTCGGCTATTTATTAAAAAGCCGATACTAATAAGTATTAGTGTCGGTTATTTAATAAATAGCCGACACTAATACTTATTACTGTCGGCTTTTTAATAAATAGCCGACACTAATGTTTTTTTTTTTTTTTTTAAAAATTTTTCAAAAATTCACTATAAATCATAGAAAATTCTAAAAATGAAAATTTTTGTTCTGGAATGCTCATATATTTTTGCTGAACTATATATAAAACAAAGATATCAAATAATTCATCATAATTTACAAATAACACTCACTAAATAAAATATCATTCAAATTGCTCATTTATTGTTATCATACAAACCCTAAAACAGAAAATACATAAAAGATACATAAAAGACCCTAAAAACTCTAAAATTATAAAGACTATACCAAAAGTCCATGAAGGAAGACTCGGATCGCAAATCTGAGCCCGCAAAATGGCGAATTCGACGAACGGATCAAAAGTTACGCCCCTTTTCGTGAAGCATGCGCAGGACCATATTGCATTACATCTTCTGGTATTCGCCTAGAAGCGGCTCGGTTTGAGAAGATCAGATCGGAGAGAAGCGTGAAGCGAAGTGAAGGAGATGTTTTAAACCCTAGGCGTGCGTTTGAAAGAGGTGCGCAGGACTTAAAATGAAATTTTTTTAGCTTTAGTGTCGACTGTTTACAAATAGGCGACACTAATAACTGAGAATTAGTGTCGGCTGTTTATAAAAAGGCGACACTAATGTATTAGTGTCGGCTATTTATAAATGGCCGACACTAATTGTTAAGTATTAGTGTCGCCTTTTTATAAACAGCCGACACTAATTTTCAGTTATTAGTATCGCCTACATATAAATAGCCGACACTAATATTATTAGTGTCGGGTTTTTGTAAACGATCGATACTAAAGTATTAGTGTCGGTTTTTTAAGGCGACACTAATTGTATGTTCTCCACTAGTGATATAAGTTGGTTGATTTAGTTGATCCTGTTTGAAAACGTATATAATGGAGTGTTTGGAAAATGTATATAGTGGAGTGTTTGGAAATTAAGTGTATATCACATTTAACAAGCATTGAGTTAGGAAATAGTTGATTTGATCCAGTTGAAAATGATTGCGAATAATATTTTTGGATTTACTTGAATGTGCCACTGGAATTTTGGATTTACTGAAAGATTTTTTTCCACACTTGATCTAAAAAGAAAATCAATGCAGTCTAAAATTGCTAATTAATAAAAATACTACATGAACCTTCAACTACTACTAGAGTCAAGCTATTTTTTATTAATTAATTATATACAATAGATTATTTTTATTAAATAATTATTTACAATAGATTATTTTTTATTAGTTAATTATTTACAGTAGATTATTTTTAATGATAATTAATCGGCCTGCATAAAAACGGTATTGGAAAATAGTTATATTAATTATTCTCATTTATTTACAATAGTTATATTTAACGACCCTCTTATTTATTTTTAATGATAATTATTTACAATAGTTATATTCTTATTTATTTTACATGATGCGATGAATGTGTTAACATATTGAATGGACTATATTAATTGAGGAGGGTTCAAATGCCTCCATTTTTTGTGCCTCCACCATGCCTCTATTTTTTAAAACTTTAATAACTCAAAATTTAAAACTTAAAAGTCAAAATAAAACCTTTAGATGTGATCTATATTATTTTCTCTACGTGCTCATAAAAAATTATCACATTTCAATTTTGTTTTTATGTGAATCAATAAGTTCAAAAATCAACGTCTAGAAATCATTCACATTAGTGCATTTTTTACAAGCTCTTGATGACAATCAAAATAAAATTGAAATGCCATAATTTTTTGCATGTGCATAAATAAAATGATGTAGATCATATCCAACGGTTTTATTTTAACTTTTAAGTTTTAAATTTTGAATTATTAAAGTTTTAAAAAATGGAGACACGGTGGAGGCACCAAAAATGGAGGCATTTGAACCCTCCTCATATTAATTATATGAAGAGGGTCGTTAATTAGTTGATACCATAAAAAAAAAGCCTAATAAGTATTTATAGTTTCTTGCGTCACAAATAAAGTTTTCCAGCCATGATGCTGTTGTATATCTAAGTACACAAGTTTGTATTTCGAACAATTTTGTGTAACGTTTCAAGAAATGGGTGGAAGATCAGATTAACTAATAATGGAGGGGTATAGATGTAAAAGTGTAAAAGAGCAATTGGTCGATTACAAGCTTAATTTCTCTACTCTACCTATTTACATCATAGCTAACTAATCTGTATTTGCTTGAGTTGATAAGAACTAAGAATTGGTAAGACCGTAAGAGTGTGTTGCACTTCTCTCCATTTCTTTGCTAAATCGTTGCTTCTTTCCTGGCTATACCGTTTTTATGCAGTTTTTAATGATAATTAATCGACCTGTTACTATGCTTCTGGCTCTTCTTTCAATTCTTTAAACTGGACTCCCCAGTCCCCCACACTTGTCGGAAATAAATTCACAGACCCTGCTATTCCAAATACATCCCTTCATTTATTTCAAGATTCGTGCGTCATAAAACTACTGATTTTGAGATTTATACATTTCATAAAGTAAAGGGTTGGATTTGGAATAGCAGGGTCTGTGATTCCTGAAGAATCACAGCAGATTTATTTCCCACACTTAGTCTCATAGCCTCCTTTTACACAAGGCTGTTTATCTCGGCCCAACACCAGTCTCGTCTTAAGACTATTGAATTAAAAGATAAATGACATATTTTTTTTTATTAAAGAAAGATAAAATGAGAACTTCATAAATTTAAAATGAGTTTTAATTGACATGGGTATTTTTCTAAGATTTTGGAATTTAGAATGGTAGACATGATATTATCAAATGTAAAATGTAAAGTTCATAATTTTAAGATTTTTAAAGTGCATACAGGAGATTGTCCCTTCATTTAAAAGCACTTCTTGTGAGTAAAGAAACCATAGACTGTCAAGGAAACCATAGTGTCAGAGTTTCTAGAGCTTGAGAAGAAGGAAGAGATAGAATGTGGGAAAGTATTCTCTGCGGAGTTTTTCCGTGCAGAGCTATGCGGTGCTTTTAATCTGGTTCGTTCGTTTCGAATCGGACGGATCAGATCAAATCTTGCCCGAATTTTAAAAAAACTCAAAATTTGGTGAACCCTTAATTCAGTCCGTCCGATCCGAAATGAACGGATCAGATTAAAAGTACCGCACAGCTCCGCACGGAAAAACTCTGCAGAGGATAGCGTTTCATAGAATGTTGTGTTAACAATTGAGCGATAGAATGAAAGTTTGCAGGGGCTTTAAATTTTAGGGGACCTGTAAATTTTTATATCTTGTTTCTTAATTTGACGAATGATTTGTGGAAGTGTTGAAAGGAACTCGGCCTGCCAAAATTTAGAAGAAATCCAGCCCGCCTAAATTGCAATTTAAGATGGAACCCGGCCCGTATTAATTAGGATCCTGTTTGTAGCATCTTTTCTAATGTTTTTTAAAACATTATCCTTCTGCAGGTTTTGTAATAAAAAAGTTACATAATCAGTCATCAAAGAGCTGACACACACAACACACAGGATATACACACTATGTTGTGTGTGTCAGTTTATTTTATTACATAACCTACTGAAAAAAGCGTTTCTAATGTTTCTAATGTGTTTGTATATTCTGTGGGTGTCACTTTCAGGGACGCACCTGATCCACAGAAAATCTCATAACTACGGAATTAGGCCTCAAAGAGCTGACCAGTGACCACCCAACACGCAAATATCATTTCCACATCTTATCTACAAAGCTAATTAATATAATAGTATAATATTAAATTTCCCAAAAAAAGAAGCTAATTAATATATATCTTTGCTCTGTTCCTCTTTATCTTTTATACATCTTTTACTCCAATTTTTTGTACCAGACACGCTTTCCTCTTCTTCTTCTTCTCTTTATTATAAAATATATTTCAATTTTTTTGACACTGTGTTGTTTTCATTGGTTTTCTTACAAAAACATAAAAATAATGAAAATGAAAATGTATAGAAATGAAGTACTGCTTGAATTAGTTGATATTCTTACAATACAGGGGAATTTTAGTAAAATTTTGAAATTAAGCCCTTCAATGTTCTATTGTGCTTGATTTGCTCATGATATAATTGGAATTTGTTATATTTTACCTTTCATCTCTGAATTCTTTTCTAAAACAGTGTTGTAAAACACGTCCGTTAAAGCCGATTAATCGGTCAATTAGTCGTTGGCTGTGATCAAACTATCATGAATTTTTCCGACTAATCGGCCGATTATTCCTGATTATAGCCAATTATTTTCAATTATTCCCGATTAATCACTTTGCAGTATCCTATCCGTCCGACGACCGCATACCGTTATTTACAACACTGGTCTGAAATGAAAGGTGTCAGTGTCACACTGGCCAAAAATAAAAATTTGAAAAGTATTTCCTTCATCGCTAGTCCTAACCCACAGGATCTTTCCACAGATAAAACCCTCGCCCCAACCCACAGCAATCTTTCCACAGATAAAACCCCACCAGAAAACGAAGTTATAGAATGAAGACATTGTTAATTCTTAGGGGAATTTCATGTATACCCCTCAAAAACTTCACAATTATGCTTCCCACCTTTAAACTTCAAATACTTACAACTTTACTCATTTTATTGTAAAACTCATTTTAAAATTTTAAAATACCCGTTTTTACCTTTATTAAAAATATATAAAAGCACATTAGACTCAAATTTGAATATGAAGAATTCCTCTACTATCAGATACGCATGCATCGCATTAAGATATTTGTGCATCGCTTCAATATTCATGTTGATCTAGCACGCATGAATCTTAAAACAATTATGATCCATGCTCATCGCAATAAGATCTGTGCATGTCGCTTCAATATGCTTGTGTGTTGGCATCAAGATTTGTGCCTATTTTGCGCGCACAGATCTAACAGCAGTTCGGACTGTGGACCGTTTAGATTCAAATTTGAGTTTGATGAGCTTTATATGTTTTTAATAAAGGGAAAAATAAGATTTTATAAATTTAGAATGAGCTTTAATATAAAAGATAATAAAATTGATGAATTTGTGAGTATTTGAAGTTTAGAGGGGAGATATGTAATTTTAAACTTTAGAGGGGATGTACGTAATTTTGAAGTTTTTAAGGGGTATACGTGAAATTCCCCCTTAATTATTTATTCGGCAGTTAATGAAGTGACTCTGTTTTTGTCTATAGAACATCCAGCCGCAATAATTTGTGGCTGGTCACTGAAAGAAGAACAAATTGAATATTTTGTACTTTTAATTAATGGGACTCACATGTCAATTACTCGCTATAGAGCATATAGACCGCAGACGATCCGAGTCCTCCCGAACAAACCAATGTAGACTGAAGTCTGAAGTCTGAAGTCAGCACCCGCCGGTCCGTGCCGTGTTTGATCTTTCAAAATCAAAAATTAAAATCGTTTCTCAATTTCGTTGATTTTCCCTCCATTTTCCACGATGCCATCCACAACTCGTCATTTCAAACCGCAATTCCACCAAATCCACTAAATCATGGCGGCGTCGAACTGGAGACGGCTGCTCCGATCGGCCACATTTCTGTACTTCTCTTCATTGATTCTTCTTCTTGGATCGGTTGCGTTTCTTTATTCATACATCACCTTCTCTCCTTTCTCTTCCGTTTATCCCTCTTGTCCTTCTTCTTCTCCCTTGGATTCGTCGGTTTTTGGTTGTCAGCCTGATGGCGAGGGATCGTGGTCAATTGGGGTTTTCTATGGTGACTCGCCGCTCTCTCTTAAGCCCATTGAACAGGTAAATGTTTGATTTTTTGCATCATTTCAAGAAAGGTAACAACGGTAAACTTTTACCCTAAAAGCATGGTTATTTGGTACTTGTGTATCTATGGACTGATAATTGGGTGGTATCAATTGCGAGGTCATATTTTAAGGTAGTCTGTTTTTCCCTTTTGCTGTCACAAATTTCTTAGTTTTTATGAATGTTCTCATGAGTAAACTTGAATTGGCCTTGTTGAATTTGGTTTATTATGTGTAGTGAGCTTGGTATTTGCATAAGAACCTCAGTAGACTTGCTTCTTTTCTTTAATTTTTCCAAGGAAGCGCCTCTATCAACATTTAGAAAAAAAATTGCTTACAAGCAACTTAATTTTTTTTTTACTGTATATATAGATTTTTACTCAACAATTTTGGTAGATGATCTGTTATGTTTTGAAAAGAAATGAAAAAAAGGAAAATTCTAAAGCTATGTTAGTTAGTTTTTTAAAATTCTCTGCAACTACTCATTCATAATTTGATAGAATATCTCCTAATCAACACACTTGACATTTCTTTTTCTTTTTTAATTGAAATTCAGAGGGATGTGTGGAGGAATGGGAGTGCAGCTTGGCCTGTGGCCAACCCAGTTGTCACATGTAGATCTCTGTCAGATATCGGTGTGCGTAGCAACTTTGTTGCTGATCCATTTTTATTTATTCAGGTATTGATTTGGCATCCAGTACATTATAATTATTGTTTTTTCTGTGCAATTTTTTTATTTACGTTTTTGCAAGATAGAGCCATGAGATAGCTTCTCTGGGGTTCTTCCATCGCAATGGTGTGTGGTGTTGTCAGCCTACTGGTTCATATAAAATAACAAGTATATTTAAAAACTAAGTTCCAACTGGGTTATCTTAATTACAAGTGGTTCCAACCAACTGATGGGATGTTTCCCTTTGTCTTCTCTTTTTTATTACTTATTGTAGCTGTCAGGTCTTTTGTTTGACAAAGGAAAGTTTCTTGACTGATTCTTGTGGAAAGGATTAATCTAGAACCACAAATAGCCCAATATTTAATTAAAGATGATTGAATTGCTCATCTTGATAGAGATGCCCATAATTAATTTACCTA